>BLSH010213159.1:616990-642890 GCA_018402905.1 Glandirana rugosa | reverse complement strand
CCTTTTGCAGACCTCTAGGACTTTCCAGGACTTTTTTACAGCACTTTTCAGAACTCTTAGTAAAATTTCCAGAACCCCGGACCCGAACCCAGACTTTTTTTGAAAAGTCCGGGTTCGGGTTCCGGACACCCAAAAGTTCGGTACGGACCCGAACTTTACAGTTCGGGTTCGCTCAACTCTACTTATTATGAATTATAATAAGCTATTATTTTTTCAAATGTTCTTCCTTATTTCTGACCTTTGCAGTTTGTGACTGTATATATGCATACTGTATGTATGTGTGTGTGCATACTGGGTGTGTACATACTGTGCTTATATTGTATGTAAACACACAGTATACATACAATATACATCCAATATACACACAGTATATACACACCCAGTATGCACACACACACACACATATACATACAGTATGCATATATACAGTCACACACTGCAAAAGTCGGAAATAAGGAAAAATATTTGAAATAATAATAGCTTATTATAATTTATAATAAGTAAAAATTATAAATGAATAACTTATTATTTCAAATGTTCTTCCTTATTTCCCAATTTCGGAAATAAAAAAGAATATTTGAAATAATAATAAATAACTATTAAATATAGGTATTGAAATTTTCTTGGAAGTATGACTATTAGTGCTAAATTTCATATTTAAGTTCATTAACAGCCAAACTTTCAAGGAAATTCCAATACCTATAATTTAATAGTTATTAGTTAGTTATTATTTCAAATAGTCTTAGTTTTTTCCAATTTTCGGATTTCCAAATTTCGGATTTTCGTCTGTTCCGATTGCCGAATTTCCGAATTACCGCAAATTTCCGAATTACAGCAATTGCCGAATTACCACGAATTTCCGAATTACTGCAATTGCCGAATTACCGTGAATTTCCAAATTTCCGAATTACCGCAATTAAGAATTACCGCGACTTTCCGAATTACGGATTTCCGAATTTTTTCATTTCTGAATTACAATTTTTTTTTAATTTCCGAATTTTTTTAATTTCCGAATTTCCGAAAAACGAAAAAAAACTAATTTTTTAGCCATGCACAAGTCTATCCCAAACCTAAGCCATCTATAAAATTGCCAACCGCTGGGACATGCAAGAGCCATATTAATTTCTCAGTAGTTCTGTCAATTCATTATGCCACCAGTTCAAGATTGGAACTGAATCATGGATGCCATGTTGGTACTGTTCCCACACTCCACTGCTGCTGTGAGCTACACATACATTTTTTCTCAGGCTCTCATTTTTCTTTTTACTTGACTCCATTACTGATCTGTTCATTTGGACTGTTACTTGATCCTCATCGTTGAGTATAATAGCCTTTATCATTTTGTAGACACCGTTAAGTTTTTATATCTATTGTTCAATGATTTTGTATTGACATTTATCACTCAACAATTATGAGACAAAAAGGTTTGCACTGTCTATGTTTTGTGGGTGTCTGGGAGAAGCCCTGCACCACTCAGTTAGGAAAAACTTAAATGTTTAGTTAGTGCCAGGATGGCAAGGATTTATTTTTTGTTTTGTTTATTTGATTTCTACATGCAACCTTTTTAATAAACCTGGCTACAAGCCAGATTTTAAGCAAACTTGCCGTTTGGACTCCCTTTTTCCCAGAGAAGGTGATCCCCATTGAGCTAATCCCCCTCACGTGGTGGATTTGGTGGGCATCTTCCTAAACAAGATGGAGGACGTGTTAAAAGCCCTGTTGCAGGCTACTGAAACCCAGCAGGAAACTAATCACCAGATCGCACAGGCCACTGCAGCGCAGCAGGAGGAAAATCACATGCAGCATGAGGCGAGTCGTCAAGCCATTGCAGTCCAGCAGGAAACCAACCGCCAAATCGCAGAGGCTTCGACAGCACAGCTGGAGGCGAATTTCCGGGCCATCTCAGCCCAGAAGGGAATGAATTGCCAGTTTGCCTGGTGGAATTAAAGAAGGGGTCTGCAAGTCCTTTATCGGTGGAACAGAAAATGATGCATGCCAGCTATTTCCTGCAGAAGATGACACCTGCAGATGATGTGAAAACGTACCTAGCAACTTTTGAGAGAGTCGCTGTTCGAGAAGGATGGCAAAAAGAGCAATGGGCAGGACTGCTATTGCCTTTTCTGACAGGAGGACCCCAAAAGGCCTATTATGACCTTGAATCAGAGGCTGCCCATGATTATGAGACACTGAAAGCCGAGATGCTTGCATGCATGGGTGTCACCATTGCAGTCCAGGCTCAACAGGTGCATCGCTGGTCATACAATACTGACAAGCCACTCCGCTCCCAAATGTTTGATTTGCTATACCTCACCAAGAAATGGCTGCAGCCAGAGAGTTTGTTGGGCCCTAAGATTGGGGATCATGTGGCCATGGACCACTATTTACGGGCACTCCCAGCCACTTTGAGGAAGTGGGTTAGTCATGGGGACCCTAAGACTGCAAACCAGCTGGCGGACTTGGTGGAGAGATATACTGCTGCTGAGGACTTGTTTAACCCATCTCTGCCCACCTCCAATGTCTCTAGGGGTGAAAAAATTGCCCAGGTGATCTGGCAAAACTGTTCCAGGGTTCAAGGGCGTTGGAAGAAATGACATGTCTGTTGCCACAGATAATGAGACTATGGGCTTAGGACCTAGAGACTGGCCAAATAGGTCAGGAAGGTCTCTGAGGCTCTTTAGAGGACTGGGTACAGAACATATAAAATGTTACCGCTGCCAAACGTTTGGTCATATTGCTGCTAAATGTTCCCTAAGTGATGAACCAATGCAACATGATAATGCTTACTTGAAAAAACGCGTGTCTCTTTTTGCACAGGTAGCACATACTGCAACTTGTCAGGAATGCATGGAAAAGCAAATGTGTGTAATTTCAGTTGATGGAAAGCCAGTCACAGCTCTGCTAGATTCTGGTAGTGTGGTGACATTAGTCAAAGGTGATTGTGTAAATCCTGCAAAGTTACACCCTAGCACTATTGTGGTTATTTGCATACATGGTGACACATGTGATTACCAGACTGCTGTGGTTGAGATTGATACCCCTTGGCAGTCACTGATTTATGCAGCCCTAGTGGGGAGAGATTTTTCACACTTTTGGAGTTTATGGGAAAACAAAAGGAGTCAGGAGGTCAGAGCTCCCCCTGCTGGGGAAACGCGGGACCTCACACCAGACCCTTTTGATTGCCAGATTGAAAGGAAAGCTGTTGGCATGTCCAAGGAAGAGTGAGATCCTTTTCCTTTTTCTGTAATGGCTGGGGAGCAGGAGGACCTGGAATCCAGCCCCCAGCTGGAGGTTAATGAACAAGAAGTTTTCTCTGACTATAATAGTGAGAGTGAACAGAATGTGGTGACTGATTTTTTTTGTACGGAACAACTAAAAGACGCCACACTCAATAGAGCCAGAGAGAACACTAAACTGGTAGATGTGGAACATGTTGAACCTAATATAGGGGTGTATTTTCCCTACATGGCTATTAAAAATGACTTGTTGTATCAGGTGGTAAAGCAAGGGGAGGAGCAACTAGTGGTTCCCAAACCCTATGGCCGAATGGTATTAGATGTAGCCCATGGTCATATGATGGGTGGACATCTGGGTATAGAGAAAACTAAGGAGAGAGTATCCCAGAGATTCTTTTGGCCCGGGTTATATGCAGCTGTCAAAGAATATTGTAAGTCATGCCCAGAGTGTCAGTATTCGATGCCATCGCCCCATTTTCACAGTCCGCTGGTACCGTTACCAATAATTGAAGTGCCATTTGAAAGAATTGGCATGGATCTGGTGGGACCAGTTGTAAAGTCTGCCCGGGGCCATCAGCACATACAGGTAATACTGGACTATGCCACACGATATCCTGAAGCCATTCCCTTACGTAATACCTCAGCTAAAACTATTGCTAAAGAGCTTGTTCAGGTATTTAGTCGTGTAGGTATTCCAAAAGATGTATTAACGGATAAAGGCACCCTGACAACAGAATCCCATAAGGGTGCTATCTTCCGCATCTCCTCTGCTCAATATAAATGATCACCTTGTTGTAATGGAATACCAAATCTAAAAGCATCCTGTGTTGGTTAGATTAAGGAAACAAAGGCGCTCACATAGGCGCTCACATAGTGCATTACCTTTATATTGGTTTATTAGGTCACACACATAAATAATCCCCCCTCTTGGGAAATGCACTCACACAGTTCAAATTAAAATCCAGCATGTAAAATTAAATCCTGGGAAGAAGTCTGTTAGCGACTAAACAGGTTGGGTTATGGCTCTGCTCCGACACACCACAATTTTTGTTCTGGAAATTTTACCATTCCCTACGATACGCCTGTTTTTATGCATCTAAATTTAAGTGCAATACTTTATTAAACATTGATTACCTTTACTGTATTACGCTATTGGAGCCTTTTTCTTTTATGTATTATCCCGCATTCCGGTATGGAGATAAGATTGCCTGTGACCGAGACACAACAGTAGGGGTCTGGATACTCCCTGGCGGCGCGTTCTTATGTGGATATAAAAAAGGCTCCTTCCGGTCTCCTGTAATAAGAGACCATCTCTCTTTGGTAAGCGCAATCACAGCGTGGTGGTGGGATTTTTTCACAATACTTCCCAAAGCACGGTGACACTAAGGATTTGCGTACTATTTGCACCTTACTATATACCTTTTTCAAGATATGAACGAGGACTACTGTTTTTATTAATTCATCTTTGGACTTTATATTACAGCCCCCCAAAAAGGCTTACCCCCTGTGGAAGTACCCATAACTGAAACCTTGTCAGTGGCACAACAGAAGGACATTGAAGAATTTGTGAGTAAGAATATAGACTTTTTCTCTCACCTGCCCGGACTGACCACAGTTATCCAACATGACATAATTACGGAACCAGGTGTCTGCGTAAACATAAAGCCCTATACAATACCCGAGCCCAGGCATGAAGCAGTTGCAAATGAAATAAAGAACATGTTAGAGCTGGAAGTGATAGAGAAATCTCAAAGTGACTGGTCCAGTTCCATAGTATGGGCTCCAAAACCAGATGGAAATATAAGGTTTTGTAACGATTTCAGAAAGTTGAACAGCATGTCCAAATTCGATGCTTACCCAATGCCTCGGGGCGACGAGCTTGTTGACAGGTTAAGTAGTGCCCGGGACATAACTAAGTTAGACCCGATTAAAGGTTATTAGCAGATACCCCTAACGGAGTCTGCGAAAGAGAAAACTGCATTTTCTACCCTCGAGATGTCCTTTCAGTATATGCAGATGCCTTTTGGCTTGCATGTTGCTCCTGCCTCTATCCAAAGAATGATGGATAAGTCCTTAAGACCACATCGCCAATACACATTCGCCTATTTGGATGACATAATCATCCACAGCCCAGATTGGGATTTGCCCCGGGTGCAAGCAGTAATAGATTCTCTGAAGAAAGCAGGACTCACTGCCAACCCCAGAAAGTTTACCATAGGCTTGGAGGAGGCAAAATACCTTGGCTATAGACATGTGCAGCTAGTTTCGTTCTGAATTAAAATTCAGATGAATTTTTTACGGGGCGTGGCCGGCTGCAGACTGTAATGGATGGCTGATTACAGAGCTCCGCTCAGGCTGAGACTAGCAGCACAATCTGTACCTCGTTCAGCAGAGGAACTCACCTCAATCATATCTAGAAGGGATCCCCTAGGAAACTACGCCACCGGGGAGATTTGTGGGTGACCGAGTCCAAACGGTCACATCAACAGAGGCGTTCGGGACATAGCCGGTGATACTCGCGGCGGAGCCCCCGGAACATCAAGCCCGGATACATCAGCATCAGCGCTCCAGGAGGACATTCACTCCATGTAAAGCCACCCGAGCACCTTTCTCCACTTATTAGCCTGGATTCATAGGGGAGAAGAGCGGATCGCCCTCAGCAACCTCACCTCACAGAGGTGGCGGCAGCCATTTTGAGGCCTGCTTCTTGGAGTAGATGTCAGCATCTGGCCATCCAGCATCGCGAGGGTCTGGCAGGGGAGGTTTCCTGTCTAAAAGGGACCCACTAGACACCTACTGCACCTGGGAGAAGTGTGGGTGACCGAGACCAAACGGTCACATCAGCGGAAGCACCTGGATCGAAGCAGGTGACACTCACGGCAGAGCCGGCAGAACATCAAGTCCTAATCCTTCACCTCCCACGCTCCAGGAGGACAGGTGAGCGCATTTACCCACCGTACAGACACCTGAGCACCTTCCTTCACCTGCAGGGACACTTCTCACCCCGGATTCACAGGGGAGAAGCGCGAGTCGCCTTCAACAACTTCGCCTCACAGAGGCAGCAGCTGCCATTTTGAGGCCCGCTTCTCTCCCGTAGCATAGTAACGGTCAGCCTTTAGCTACCTGGCATTGCGGGGGTCTGGCAAGGGAGGATAAGAAGCGATTGCAAGGAGCTTTGAACCTCCCTATACTGAAAGAAACCGGCAGTCCCGAACTGATCGCAGTGATAGCACCGGTGGCACCGCAGTCGGCACAGGAGGTTCCGGCCCATTTATAACCGGCGGAGTAACAGAATTATCTTCTGTGGACTCAGTCCCCCTGGGATTTCATATAGCGTGTCCTTAGTGCCAATAGCTGGACATATAGCTGCAAGGCACCTGAGGTCCTGCCCGCAATACTGTGGGCACACACGGACCCCCATTAATTGACGTCCTGACTGCGGCCTACCTAACTCACGGACTGTTAGGCTCTAGAACCCTAATACTGAAGGGTACAGCATTCAATTGCGGGTGTGAAGTGGCATGCCCAACTCTAAATCTCACGGTCAGGGATTGCATCGCTGCATACCAGATTTCTTCTCAGTTAAAGAAATCATGCAGCACTCGCAAAAAGGCCAAACTTCGGCACCATCCCACGTACTGCTGCCACCAGCAGGAGGTCAACCGGATTCCTGCATTCTAACAGAAGAAATGGACAGCACAGAACATCATGTCCCTCTGCCCCAGGCTGCTACACCGGATAGAAGCAAAAGAGCAGCGCAATCACCAGCACCATCCCTGTCCAAAGTGCCACTATTCAAAAGACAACACTGGGACGCTGAGCAAGAGAATGCGGGCTCCAGCAACTCCCTAGCTGACCTCCCCACTAGTGACCAACCTGCGTCGGAACACACATTAAAAATTATGCTCCTTTCCTTACAGAACGACCTTAGGAACGAACTGAGATCATCAATTACAGTTTTACAAACTAGGATTGATCAAATGGAGGACTGTACTGACATTCTGGAGAAGCAGGTTGCAGACCAGACCTTTAAACAACGGGAAACCTCAGAAGAACTCCACCAACACACTGAAGATATTCACTACCTACAAGCCAAAGTAGCGGATCTTGAAGATCGTTCAAGGAGGAACAACATAAAATTCAGGGGTATACCCAAAACCGTCAAACCCTCTGAAATCACACAGTACCTCCAACAGTTGTGCCTCAAGCTTATCCCGCAGTTAACTCAATCAGAATTGACTATCAACAGAGCCCACAGAATCGCCAATCCAAACTATCTACTAGAAATGGTTCCCAGAGATGTCCTAGCTCATATACACTTCTACCAAGTTAAGGAAAAACTAATGTCTGCCGCGTGCGCAAACAGGACCATGCCAGGACCATACGCCAACATCAACTCTACACTGACATCTCAGCTGCAACGGCCAGGAACCGAAGGGAATTTGCCCAGGTCACCTCCACTCTCAGAGACCAAAACATACCCTACACATAGGGCTTCCCAGCAAAACTGATCGTGACTTATCACAATCAACCTACAACTATCATCTCGCCCAAAGATGGCATTAAGAGATTGCTGAACTGGGGCATCATCTCAGCCCCACCACTACAACCAGAGCAACAAAGATCCCAACCAGCCTCCTGCAGACGTCCATCCTCCTATCGACCCTTAGGTCGTGATCAACAACGCTACTAACTCCTAGTTCCTCACAGGTGTATGCCTGTTATAGTTATATAGTTATATACAACTTTGACGCATACACAGATGTGCAACGGTGTCTCAGTTGAGTATGCTTTAACCATTTAAGTTTCTTAAATTAACTGTTATTGCGGATTTGTATCGGTTTTTGTTGTACCCCCCAGGTTATAGAAAAGTGCTACGCACTTTATGTTACACACATCTCTGCTATTTCAGATCCTTGAGACGTATACTTGTAGCTATTTAAGTTGTTTTTACTTTGTTTTATCTAAACTACGGCCTAAAGGTTGACATTTAGTGTTCCTTGTTGTTTATCACTCACTGGTTTAGCAACTAAGAACACAGAATAACAGGTGATCTCCTTAATATCCCCACCCAAATTCCTCTCCAAATCTAGACACACTAAGCCATGGCTATTAGCATTACATCCTTAAAAGTCAAAGGCCTTAATTCGCCTTTCAAACGGCAACTATTCTGGAAGGAGGCGGTAAAAAGTAAGGCGGACATTATCTGCACCCAAGAAACGCACTTTGCAGCATTGAAACCGCCTTCCTGCAGTCATAAGTTATTTCCACAATGCTTTATGGCAAACGCGCTACAAAAAAAAGCTGGTGTTCTCATCGCTATATGGGCTACAGTGACCTTTAGTTTACTACACACCAAAATTGACCCCCTGGGCAGATTTATTATTCTACATGCAAAATACAATGACCGGATAATGACCCTGGTCAATACATACACCCCAAACACCCAACAGGCACAGTTTCACCAAACTGTCATGGAAAAATTGACTCCCTTCCGACAACATCCCCTCATTTTATGCGGGGGCTTTAATCAAATAGTAGATGTGACATTAGATTCTTCCAATCCTAACAGGAAACAAACAAAAGCCCTGTCAAAACTACTCGCCGCTGAAGATCTGTATGACCCCTGGCGATGTATGCATGACACAGAAAAAGACTTCACCTTTTATTCACACACACAGAAAGCCTACTCTAGGATAGATATGTTTCTGGTAGACAAACTCAGGCTACAATCAGTACAAGAGGCCTCAATTGGCAACATTACATGGTCCGACCATGCTCCAGTCTCCATCAAAGTGTTCCCACCAGACCACATTACGACGGGGAAGCGATGGAGACTTAATACTTCCCTCCTGACAAACCCAACCTACCAGAAACATATTGATTCTGCTATAACAGAATTTTTACAACAAAATGTAAGCTCTGTTACAAACCCGTTTATTTGCTGGAATGCCCATAAAGCAGATGTAAGAGGTCTCATTATTAGGCTCGGGACCCAGGAAAAGAGAGTTTGTAATGCTACCACCTCTAAGCTATTAGATCAAATCCACAGTCTTGAAAAAGCACATAAAGCACAACCGAGTTCCTCACTAGGAAATCTGAACAATGTAAGGAAAGCCTTGAGCGAGCACCTACACTCCAATTTTGACATAGGCTTAAAAAGGCTACAACTCAATTTCTACGCCCACCATAACAAGCCCAGGGCTTGTCTAGCAAAGCAACTTAAAAAACATTTAGTCACTACAAAGATCCCTTACCTCTGGTCACAAGATAAGACTCGCCTTACTAACCCTAAGGACAAAGCTAACCGCTTCAGCCAATTTTATGCCAAATTATATAATATAGCATCGACAGGTGAAGGCGCAGCCCCCACGCCAAAAGATATCTCACACTTCTTAGAGTCTATAAAACTACCATCCCTCACACATGAGCAATTATTAAACATTTCTAAACCTTTCACCGAATTAGAAATTAAAACTACAATAGCTTCTTTACCATTACACAAAGCCCCAGGTCCAGATGGATTCAGCAATGAATACTATAAACAGTTTGCAAACACTCTACACCCATTTCTGTGCCAGGCATTCAACCATACACTAACTACGGGCACAATTCCGACAGAAGCCCTGGAAGCAACTATAACTACTATCCCCAAAATAGGCAAACCTACAGAAGATCCAGCCAATTATAGGCCAATATCTCTGCTCAATACAGACACTAAACTATATGCTAAACTTCTAGCATCCCGCATAGCCACAGTCATTCCACACCTGGTTGATCCAGACCAAGTGGGGTTTATGAACGATAGGCAAGCGTCAGATGGCACTAGGAGATACATCAGTCTACTTCAGTGGGTGGCCTTCTCTGTTTGTTTCTTTGGATGCGGAGAAGGCGCTCGACAGGGTAGACTGGACATTCTTAAAAGCAGTACTTCTGAAATTTGGCCTTACGGGTCCATTGCTGGATGCTATAATGGCTCTTTACACAGCCCCAACTGCCAGAGTCATCAACTCGGGTATCTTTTCCGATCCTTTCGCAATATCCAATGGTACACGGCAGGGGTGTCCCCTCTCACCGTTAATTTTCACACTCATAATGGAACTACTGGCCCAATCCATTCATTCTAATCCCCTAATACGTGGCATAACCATTAATAACTATGATCACAAAATTGGCCTTTATGCAGACGATGTGATCATCTCCATCACTGAACCTCAACTTTCGCTCTCGCAACTTTATCAAACCCTAGACCTTTTTAGTAAGGCATCACTATATAAAATCAAATACTCAAAGTCCGCCATGAAAGGAGTCAATCTAGACTATACTATCAAACAGAGCATCAACAAAATTACATCCTTTTCCTGGGCCCCGAATTCAACTCTTCCCTATTTGGGTATCTCTCTAACATCACCTTCTTCCCATCTGCTTACGTTGAATTTTGCGCAATTGCTGAGCAAACTACTAAAGACTATTCAAGAGTTAAAAAGCGTACAAGCCTCCTGGGCTGGACGCATTGCGCTTTCAAAAATGTTTCTGCTACCGCATATCCTCTATAGCTTTCGAACATTACCTATCTCCTTTCAACGCTCCCAGATTTCTAAATTGCAAGTGATTGTGTCATCGTTCATTTGGAATGGCAAACACCCTAGACTGAAAAGAACGACCCTATGCACTCCAACAGCACTTGGTGGAATGGGTGCACCCGATATCGCAGCTTACTATAAAGCGAACTTGAGCAGGCAAAAAGTTGATGGGACCCAGTCACTAAGTTTCCTTGGCTGCAAATTGAGCAATCAGCTCTAGCAACTGATCCGAAAATAACTCTTTCTGCACTGTTAGTACAAAACTGCAAACCACACAACTTTTTATATACAGTCACTTCCACACTCAGAACATGGCATTCAATCTTGCAAACGTCAGGAGGCATATCACACAGTGTTGGAAGAACTACCTCTACAAGCGTTACAAGCTATTCTGACTGACATCTCTCTATCCAATTGGTATAAAGTGGGAGTAACAATGTTTGCCCACCTATATGAGAAGTCTGGTCTCCTCTCTTTTCAACAACTTTGAGATAAATTTCAGTTACCTGCCAACGAGTTATTTAAATACCTCAGAATTCGTTCGTTCTCTCTAAATCTACTTGGTCGAATTGCGCTTTTACCTCAATACACCTGATAAAGAGAAGGGTATATCTTACTTTTACAAACTGCTAACCGACTCTGCAATGTCCAACAAATCCGATACTATGTTTAAATGGGAGAAACAACTATAATGCACATACACCTCACAGCAATGGCTCCAAGCACTACGATGCCCGCTGAAATACTCCGAATGTCTTACCCACTGGGAAGGAGTACAAAAAATATTTCATAATTGGTACTTAACCCCAACTAAACTTGCCAGCATCTACGCCTCACTTGAGCCCAACTGCTGGAGAGGCTGCGGACAAGTAGGGTCAGCTTTACCCATCTGGTGGTCCTGCCCTAAACTGCTCCCCCTATGGCTAGAGGTCACAAAATTATTGTCAGACATCCTCATCAGGCCTATAACCCTCTCTCCACAATTAATTCTACTTGGGATGGACTTTGACTCATGGCTTACATCAACTCACGCAATACTGCCACACGTGCTCATAGCCATCAATAGCAAGGAAATGGAAAACCTTGGAACCCCCCTCAATTTTGGACATCCTCTCTTCTATGGACAATCAAGGCCTCATGGAATATATGTTTGCTAAGGCTCACTTCCAAGTTCCCCTATTCCAAAAGCGATGGAATCTATGGCTAAAGCATCCGAAGTGCAACCTACCTTCATAAGCAACTAATTAGTAGGAGCTACAAGGCACGTTGATTTAAAATATTTTTGGCTTTGATATGTATCACCAGTTTGATAAATACACCTGTCTGTTCTGGGGGGGTCTAGGTGCATGGCCCCGACCTTTCTGGGCGGTTGGCCCGGACCCCCCTCCCCTAACTCCTATGCATGTTCCAGTGACGTATCGCTCTCCCTTTTTGTTCACCCGTATTCAATGCAAAACTTATGCAATGCTTCACATCATCTAATTTGCTTATGCAATGTTGTATGTATGTACATTAGTATTACTGCTATCACCTGTACCTGACTATCTTTGAAAAATAAAAATATTTTAAGAGAAAAAAATTCAGATGAATTTTAATTTTTTGGAAATTCGGATGTATACAATAGTACCAAATTTAAACAAATCCGAAATAATGAAAAAGAAAATTCGGACAAAATTCAAATTTAAATCATTTTTGAATAGTTTTTGAATACTTTCCGAATTTGAATTAAAAAAAGTTTTCAAATTCCAATAGTTTTCAAATTTGAATTAGAAAAGTCCTCGAATTTGAATAGTTTTCCAATTTTCAAAGAGAACAAAATAGAATAGAAAACAAAGGAATATAACAGAAAACAAAAGAATAGAATACAACAGAGTAAAACAGCACTGTTCTACTCTGTTATATTCCCCTCTACTGTATTCTATCTTTTTCCATTCTATTCCTCCACTTTCCACACCACCCCATTCTCCTTGGGAATTGAAAAACAATTAGAAAACAATTTGGATTAAAAAACTATTTGAATTTGAAAACAATTTGAATTCGAAAACTTTTCAAATTTGAAAACTATTTGAAACTAAAATGGAAAAAATTTCTAATAGATTCGAAAATGGATAAAAAAAAACAAAATCCAAAAACAAATTAAACAAATGAAATTAATCTAGCTAAACAAACTTATGTAAATAACAAATCGAAACAAAACAAAACTATTTTTTTTTGCTCTGCACATGTCTACTTGGCTACATTATTGGTTGAGGGCTGATCAAACTTCAGTTCAATTAAATTGAGGCAGTTCAAAAGAGGCCCCATCCTATAAATAAAATGCAAGCTTGTGCATTTCTTGAGATCACAGGTTACTACAGGCGTTTTATTCCCAGTTTTGCCACCATTGCAGCCCCACTGACAGATCTGATGAAGGGTAGAGGGTCTGTCATGATCAAGTGAAATCCGGAGGCAGAGAAGGCATTTCAAATGTTGAAACTAGCCCTTTGTGCACAACCTGTGCTTGTGACCCCAGATTTCACAAAGGAGTTTGTGGTACAGAAGGACGCCTCTGATGTGGGACTGGGTGCAGGCAGGCCTGGAGCAAAAAAAAAAAAAAAATTGGTGCGAAGGGCCGCATGACAGGGTGTCCAGTGGCCGGGCACCATTGGGTTAAGTGCAGCTTGGGATAGATGGGCTAGTGACTTAGGGGCAGGGAGGGTTTTTATAGTGCAGGGCGGGGTTTCTTCAAGGCAGTTGGCCTAACAGCAGGAGCGAATTGAAGACCTGCACACCTGCTGTTTCCCTCTGCTAGGCCTGAGGCGTCCGCATGGCCAACATAGAATTGTTAGTTCACCAGCTCCGGCGGCCGCAGCACATCACGGCGCGGGCTGGCTGCAGAAGCGGCTGACGGCACTCTGTGAGGACTCGGAGGAAGAGGGGGAGCGGGTGCCGTCACGCGCTCGTCGGTCTCCGGCTGTTTCCCCTAGAGCTCGCCGCCACCCTGGGAGCCCGGAACCGGACCCTCACGGCCTGCTTCATCTGCGGCTGGCCAGTCCCCTGGGAGGAATCCCCATCTTGGGCAAAGCTCTGCCAGGCGGGGCCGTTTTACGTCCAGGTCTCCCTCCCTGGCAGGGTTGTTTCCGGACCAGATTTTGTGGTACACTGGAGTCCACCATCAGGTGGTTTAACCACTTCAATACTATGCACTTAGAACACTTTACTACCAGACCAATTTTCAGTTTTCAGTGCTGTTGCGCTTTGAATGACAAGTGCGCGGTCGTGCGACGCTGTACCCAAACAATGTTTTTATCATTTTGTTCCCACAAATAGAGCTTTCTTTTGGTGGTATTTGATCACCCCTGTGGTTTTTATATTTTGCGCTACAAATAAAAAAAGACTGAAAATTTTGAAAAAAAAAAAAATTCTCTATTTTTGTCACAAAACTTTGTAAATATGTAAATTTTCTCTATCACTGGTGGGCACTGATGAGGCTACACTGATGGGCACTGATGTGGCAGTACTGATTGGCACTGATGAGGCGGCACTGATGAGGTGGCACTGATGATGAGGCACTTATATGCAGCGATGATGAGCACTGTTAGGCGGCACTGATAAGCAGCACTGATGGGTACTGAGAGGTGGCACTGATATACAGCACTGATGGACACTGATATGCAGCACTGACGGACACTGCTAAGCGGCACTGATGGGCACTAATAGACAGCACTGATTGGCACTCATAGGCGGCACTGAGCACTGATAGGTGGCACTGATGGGCACTGATAGGTGGGCACTGGTAGGTGGCAATGGTGGGCACTGATGTGTGGCACTGGTATGCATTGATAGGGGCACTGGTGGGCACTGATAGGGGCACTGGTGGGCACTGGTGGGCATATACATTAATATGGGCTCATTCCCTGGTGGTCTAGGGTGGCATCTGAAGGTGGCACTGAGTGAAGGTGGACCTGAGCAGTATGTCACTTACCTGGTGGTCTAGGGGGGGTCTCCCTGGTGGTCCAGATCGGCTCCCTGGTGGTCCCTGGTCGGCTCCCTGGCGGTCCTGGGTGGGCGCATCCCTGGTGGTCCCTGGGCAGGCTCCCTGGTGGTCTAGGGTGGCGATCCAAGGGAGGGCTGTGCTGATAAATCATCAGCACAAATCCTCCCTGTCAGGGATGCAGCCGATCGGCTCTCCCCTCATCAGATCTGCAGACCTGAGTACAGGGAAGCCGATAAACGGCTTTCCTGTATTACACTGTGACCAGCCATGATTGGTCACGGCTGGTCACATGGTAAAGTGCTTCGGATCGAAGCACTTTACCGAGATCGGCATCGCGGGGGGTCAGACTGACCCCCCACACCACCGATCGCCGAGATGCGCGCCCCCCCCGGGCGCGCGGCGGCTTGTTATCCTGAGGATGTCATATGACGTCCAGTCAGGATAACTCAGCCACTTCCCGGCCGTCATTCTGCATACGGCGGTCGGGAAGTGGTTAATAAACCTAGCTACAGACCAGATTTTAAGCAAACCTGCTGTTTGGACTGCCTTTTTCCCAGGGAAGGTGATCGCCATTGAGCTAACCTGCCACCCACCATAGTGGCATCTCCTCCCATACATCCAATATGCCACTTAAAATCACCTCACTAAATGCCAAGGGCCTCAACAGCCCATTTAAATGCTCCCTCCTTTGGCATGAAGCAATTTTCATCGCACAGATATATTGTATGTTCAGGAGACACACTGCTTGGCAACCAAATAAACCCAGTGCACCCACAAACTATTTCTTCATTGTTTCATGCTCAAGCTGAGTGGAAGCAAAATATAGACGACAGCGGGGAAGACAAGAGTGAGATATTGGCTGGAGAGAGCAGAATAATATGGCAAACAGGAAGACATGGCTTAAATCAGGAAGTTCATGGGAGTAGCAAAGAGTTCAGGGTTCAAGACAAACAAGGTTCAAGAGAGGAACTGTCCAGCATTCCAGGTACCTATGCAAGATCAGATAACCCTACCTTTGAACACTCTCTTAAAACCATGCTGCTCTCCCTTCAGGCTGACTTACAAAGGGAACTGTGCACCTCCATTAATCATTTACATCAATATAGTGTTCTTTTTTTTGAGGAATGGACTGAACATATTGGGCAACACTTATCAATAGAGTTGAGCGAACCGAACTGTAAATTTCGGGTCCGTACCGAACTTTGGGGTGTCCGTGAACCGGACCCGAACCCGGACATTTGAAAAAAATTTTGGGTTCAGGTATTTGATCACGCATGTTGAATAGCTGCAGGGCAGCCAATCAACAAGCATTTCACTGGTTTGCCCTTAGAAGCCATCACAGCCATGCCTACTAATGGCATGGCTGTGATTGGCCAGTGCATCATGTGACCCAGCCTCTTTATAAGCTGGAGTCACTTAGTGCTGCATGTCACATGCTCTCTGGGTAGTGTAGGGAAAGGATGCTGCTGGCGCTATGAGGGACAGATTGCAGATATAATAACATCTCATCGATCTGATTGTGGACTAGGTAGAGATTACTACTACTACTGCTTTGAGGGACAGATTGCAGATCTCATCCGGCATTACAGAACAATCTGATTGTGGACTAGGTAGAGATTACTACTACTACTACTGCTTTTAGGGACAGATTGCAGATCAAATAACATCTCATCCTGAATTACAGAACGATCTGACTGGACTAGGTAGAGTGTACTGCTTAGAGGGACAGATTATTGTTCTAAAATCATCTCCTAGTTCTATAGGGTCAGGTTCCTGCTGTTGCTGTAAGGGACAGATTATTGTTCTATAATCATCTCCTAGTTCTAAAGGGAGAGGTTCCTGCTGGTCCTGTAAGGGACAGATTATTTTTCTAAAATCATCACCTACTCCTATAGGGTCAGGTTCCTGCTGTTGCTGTAAGGGACAGAATATTGTTCTAAAATCATTGCCTACTCCTATAGGGTCAGGTTCCTGCTGTTGCTGTAAGGAACAGATTATTGTTATATAATCATCGCCTAGTTCTAAAGGGAGAGGTTCCTGCTGGTCCTGTAAGTGACAGATTACTTTTCTAAAATCATTGCCTACTCCTATAGGGTCAGGTTCCTGCTGTTGTTGTAAGGGACAGATTGTTGTTCTATAATCATCTCCTAGTTCTAAAGGGAGAGGTTCCTGCTGGTGCTGTAAGGGACAGATTATTTTTCTAAAATCATCGCCTCCTCCTATAGGATCAGGTTCCTGCTGTTGCTGTAAGGGACAGATTATTGTTCTATAATCATCTCCTAGTTCTAAAGGGAGAGGTTCCTGCTGGTCCTGTAGAAGAATAATAATTTATTATTCATTTTTTTTGTATTAATAAATACTTAAATAGTGCTACATAGTACATTTGTGGGCAGAATGAGGAGAGCGTCAAATAAGGGACGTGGTCGTGGTGCTGCTGGTGTTGGTGAAGCTCCTGTTGTAAGGAGAGGATGTGGTCGATCTGTGCCAACTACACGCACAACTGAAACACCTTCCTCAGGTAGCCGACAGAACATTCAACGTTATATGGTAGGCCCGAATGCCGCTCAATGAATGGTGAAGCCAGAAGAAGTACAGGCAATAGAAGATTGGGTGGCTGACAATGCCTCCAGTTCCTTCAAATTGTCTCCCTCCTGGTCCCTTGATGAAAGCTCAGAGTTGGCACCTGAACCCCATGGCCATCTGTCTTTCACCTCAGCCCCTTGTAAATTAGCCAAGCAGTCTGAGCCCTAAGTCATGTAACAGACTCTTATGCTTTTGGATGACTCTCCTGGTGTGCCATCCCTTCCCTGCACAAACAAGTTGGGGACAAGATCAAGTGTGCACTGCGCAACGCCATCTGTGGCAATGTCCACATAACCACTAATACATGGACTAGTAAGCACTGACAGGGGAGCTATATCTCGCTAACTGCACACTGGGCAAATGTAGTGGCGGGTGGGCCTGCGGTGGCTAGCCATTTGGCTCATGTCCTTCCGCCACCGAGAATTGCAGGGCATTTCTCTTTGCCTCCTGATGCCTTCTCCTCCTACTCCGCTTCCTCCTCCTCTACCACCTCCTCATCCACTCAGCGTAACACCTTCACCACCAACTTCAGCACATCCAGGGGGAAACGACATCAGGCTGTTTTAAAACTGATATGTTTGGGGGATAAACCCCACACTGCGCAGGAGCTGTGGACTGGCATTGAACAACAGACCTATGAGTGGTTGTTGCCACTGAGCCTCAAGCCCGGCCTGGTGGTGTGCGACAATGGGCGAAATCTCGTAGCGGCTCTTGGTCTAGCCGGTTTGACGCACATCCCTTGCCTGGCGCATGTGCTGAATTTGGTGGTACAGAAATTTCTAAAAAACTACTCGGATATGTCAGAGCTGCTGCGGAAAGTGCGGGCCATCTGTGCGCACTTTCGGCATTCTCACCCTGCTGCTGCTCGCCTGTCTGCACTGCAGCGGAACTTCGGCCTTCCCACTCACCGCCTCCTATGCGACGTGCCCACAAGGTGGAACTCCACCATGCACATGCTGGAGTTTCAGCTGCAGCACGCATGGGTCAGTCGCTCTGCAGAACAGAACCACTTCACCACCAATGAGTGGGCCTCCATGCAAGACCTGTGTACCGTATTGCGGTGTTTCGAGTACTCCACCAACATGGCCAGTGCCGATGACGCTGTTCTCAGCGTTACTATCCCACTTCTATGTCTCCTTGAAAAAACACTTTGGGCCATGATGGAAGAGGATGTGGCACAGGAGGATGAAGAGGAGGAGGAGGAGGAAGAGGGGTCATTTCCACGGTTATCAGGCCAGTCATTCACAAGTGGCTCGGAGGGTGGGTTCCTGCACCAGCATAGGCCAGGTAAAAAATGTTCAAGCCAGGGCACAGTTCTGGAGGATGAGGAGGACGAGGAAGATCATGAGGAGGAGGAACCACAGCAGGGTGGCACCCAACGAAGCTTGTGGGCATCACTGGAGCATGGCTGGGGGGATAAGGAGGACACAGATGATACACCTCCCACAGAGGACAGCTTGTCTTTGCCTCTGGGCAGCCTGGCACACATGGCCAACTACATGCTGCAGTGCCTGCGCAACGACAGCCGAGTTGCCCACATTGTAACTTGTTCTGATTACTGGATGGCCACCCTGCTGGATCCCTGTTACAAGGACAACGTGCTGCCCTTTAGTCCCTCACTGGAGCGTGAGAGGAAGATGCGCGACTACAAGCGCACACTGGTAGACGCACTGCTGAGGGCATTCCCACCGGTGACTCAGTGGAAGCACAAGGCGAAGGCAGAGGAGGAGGAGGAAGAGGCCGCCAATGCACCTGTGACACCGCCAGCACCTCAGAAGGCAGGGTTAGCATGGCCGAAATGTGGCAAAGCTTTGTCAGCAGCCTGCCACAACAAACAGCAGCACCAGCTGATAGGCAAGGTCTTAGCAGGAAGCAGCATTTCAGCAACATGGTCGAACAGTATGTATGCACATGCCTACACGTACTGACTGATGGGTCTGCCCCATTCAACTTTTGGGTCTCTAAATTGGGCACATGGCCTGAGCTTGCCCTTTATGCCTTGGAGGTGCTGGCCTACCCTGCAGCCAGTGTATTGTCTGAACGTGTGTTTAGCACGGTAGGGGGCGTTATCACAGACAAGCGCAGCCGCCTGTCCACAGCCAACGTGGAAAAGCTAACGTTTATTAAAATGAACCACTTCCGGTTCCGGCGCCATATGAACTAGCTGCTTTCCTCAGCAGCTCGTGCCGGGCGGCACGAAACCAGCTAGCAATCGGCCCAAATCGCCTTCTGACTCGACATCAGATACCATCCAGTGCCTCCACATCAGCCCAGGTATCATCGACAGGCCGGGACCCGCGCTCCGCAACTCCGGACCGCGTCCCCGAAAATCTAGGCCGCGGCTCCGGCCTAGCATGGAAGCAGCTCCACAACTGACGGCCCGGGCGCATAGAGCTGCCCGCTACGATTGTTCCCAATCGGATGTACATGTGCTTAGCCTTCTCTCCAACACCACCAGAGGCATCCCGGGGCCCGCCCACAGCTCCTTGACCCGCATCCCCGCAACTCGAGGCCGCGGCTTTGGCCTTGGCCTGCGTCTACAACGTATCAGCACTACCCGGCCCTGGTGCACCTCTGGACCACGGGACCAACCTGCTACTGAGGACTCCCAAGGAAATTCCGACATGGATACGGGTTCCTCGCAAGCGAGTGGCCCACATACCATCAGACCTGGAAGCACAGCCAACATAGCTCAAGCAGTAGCGGCTCTATTATCCCCCACCATAGAATCAGCTGTTGAGAGGGCTGTTAGTGCTGGAATGGCCTTAATGAGGAAAGAGCTTCAGGATCACTCCTCCAGACTTAATGAGGCCGAATCCCGCATATCAAATATTGAAGATGATATGTACCAGCTTCACGGCTCGGAACAAGCCCAAGACAAAATCAATCAGCTTGTAGCCCAAAAGTTGGAAGACCTGGAAAATCGTTCCAGAAGGAACAACCTACATTTCGTGGGAGTTCCAGAATCTCTTCAAGCACATAAACTCAACGAATTCTGCGCTTCTCGCTTCCCTCAGGCGCTGGGCCTCCCATCCCCTGCCACAGTGGAAAGGGCTCACCCAATAGGCTCTTCGGGCTCTGACCGCACCACCCCAAGACCCATCATTGCAAGATACCTTAACTATGCTGAAAAGGCCAACATTCTGCAGAAATATAGACAAGCACGCTCTCTCCAGATCGATGGCATCAAAATATTAATTTTCGCAGATTATTCCATCGAGGTGTCCAAGAAACGGAAGGCTTTTCAAAATGTCTGCTCACAACTATACCAACAACAAGTAAAGTTCACCCTAGCCTTCCCAGCAGTGCTTCGTGTTCAAGCACCAAACGGGGAACAATTAACCTTCCAAGACCCTCCAGCGGCTGAACTCTTCCTCCGCTCTCTTCGCTCCCCATCTCATCCAGCCTCAAATTCAGCATCCTCAGCCATTCCTCGGTCCCTGGAACAGAGGAGCCCGCGTAAAGATTCTCCCAAGCGCCTAAGGGTCTCTGCTCACAACTCCCTCGGCCAACGGGACCAACGCCACTGACCAGGTCACACTAGATCCTTGGAGTTCTTTTCGCCCTGCCACTGTAGGGGACTCTTCTAATCCTCCAGAAGATGGGCTCTTTTTCTCTTCTGGGGTAATGTTCTTTCCACCGTTTGTGTGTTGATATATATAGCTCTTTATTGCTGCCACAGTACCAAGGGAAGCTATTGCTTCTGCTATTATAAGGCGACACCTTTTCCGCATGTGCTGCTGCTGTGACAACCTCCTTTCACTTCAATTGCCCCCCCTCCATGCACACCGCAGTTCTAGAGGCTACAGGTATCCCGATACCTCTCTCAAGTGGGCCCAAGGAGCCTTCACCACTCCTCCCCTATTCGAGCCGCCCTATAGGGAGCAGTCGCTACACAGCTTAACCATGCGGAAAAAAGTGAAGTGCAATGACTGTTTGGTTTTGGTTATGTTTATTTGTTTTCTAATGTTTTCCCCTCCCTTTATTTCCACCTGGTTCCTCTGTCTCACCAACTAAATTTGTCCTCCAACACTTTATGGGTACTCCCAACCCGCACTATTCGGACATCTCATTAGCATCTGTTCTTTCCTTAGCTTACCAAGGAGAGGTTAATCCTAAATCCTCAAATCCCCCACCATAGATACCATTCATAAAATTAGTTTCATGGAACGTGAAGGGCCTTAGGTCACCCCATAAGAGAATTAAAATTCTACACCATCTGAAAAGGCTTAAAACCGATATCGCCCTTCTCCAAGAATCCCACCTCCCCTCATCAGATTTCCATCGCATGCGGAAGCTTTGGGTGGGTACGGTTTTAGGATCTCAAGCCATAGGACGTAAAGCGGGAGTCCTTATCTTGATTAACAGAAACCTACCATGTACAGTGGTTTCGGTTGAAGCCAATAACTTTGGGAGATTGGTCACGGCTCATCTTAAATTAGCTAATAAAGATTACCTTGTCTCAAATGTCAATGCCCCCAATGGTCCCAATAAACCTTTTTTTGGCAAGATGTATCAGAATTTCTGCTCAGGAGCCCCCGTTTTCCCCACGTGGTGGGGGGGGGGACTTCAATACCGTAATGGACCCTCTAGAGGACAAATCATCTCCAAAACGAACCCACCCTCCACGTCCTCACCCACATGCTACTCTCTTCCCCGACACTATGCGAACTTTACATCTCGTAGACGCTTGGAGATGAATGCACCCGATAGATAAGGAATACACATTCTTCTCTCATCCACACAATACTCTCACGCGGATAGATTATTTCTTCACCACAGACCACCTTGTCCCTCTATTAAAAGAGGCAGACATTTATCCCATAGCAATATCCGACCATGCTCCAATCTCCATATCCCTTATTCTCACTGACCGGCCGAAACCCTAGAACTTATGGAGATTCCCCTCTTATTTACAACATAACAAGGACTTTATTGATTTTTTAAAGATAGAATGGCAAGAATTTAGGTCACATAATGAAGCACACACAGATGACCCTAATCTCTTTTAGGAGGCCAGCAAGGCCTTCTTGCGGGGCCGCATCATCTCTTACACAGCCTCATATAGGAAACGGTTACTCTCAAACTACAAAACGGCGAGTGACAGGCTTAGAAACGCCGAAGCATCCCTATCTCACTCTAACACAACTGATTCGAGAACCGAATGGCTATTAGCTAAGAAAGCCTTTGAGGCGTGGACCGACAACTTAGAACTACTTCAGACATCACAACTCGAGGCTACTCTGCATAAATATGGTAATAAGGTGGGTAAATTATTAGCCAGACTCTGCAAAGGCCCCTACTCCCCTGCACACATCACATCATTACAAGACTCCTCGGGTGCCCTACGCTCTGACCCCAAAGAACTGAGTACAATTATGTTACGGTATTATGAATCCCTCTACGCCCCTGACCCCATGGATGAGACCCTGGCGCAATCCTTCTTAGACAAAATTCCCCTTCCCAAAATTACGCCTACCCAACTCGAAATGCTAAACGCACCGATCACGCTAGAGGAACTAAATTCCACCATACGTCATCTAGCATCCTCTAAAGCTCCGGGCCCAGACGGTCTAACAGGCGAATTTTACAAAACTTTCCAATATATGGTGGCTTCCCCCCTACTAGCTGTATATTTCAAACTATGGGAGGGTGGCACATACCCACCCACAGGGAATCAAGCCACTATAAAACTACTTGCTAAAAAGGAGAAAGATCCTACCATCCCGGGCTCATATAGACCCATCTCTCTACTCAATATTGACGTCAAGATTCTCTCAAAAATAGTAGCCTCTCGATTATCCACCATAATCCCACTTCTAATAGACCCTGCCCAATCGGATTTGTAAAGGGTAGAACAGCCACTCTCAACATCAGGAAAGTCCTGGCAGTATTAGAAAGTGCCCGGGGCACCTCGGAGGGGGAACAGGCCATCATCACCCTAGACGCCGAAAAGGCATTTGACAATGTCAACTTCAAATGGCTTCACATGGTACTCTCGAAGCTGGGCTTTGGGGGCCCCTTTACACACCTTATCCGCTCAATGTATTCTGCACCAACTGCGTGACTGGTGGTGGCCGGTCTCCTCACCAACGATTTTGCACTCCACAAGGGCACTAGGCCCCCTATCACCACTGCTATTTAATTTAGCCCTTGAACCCCTTTCTAGATATTTAACATACCAAGCCCCCCTTCACGGGATCAAAGTTGGAGGCTCAGATCTCCGATCCTGTCTCTTTGCTGATGATGTTCTCATCTTCATGGCCAACCCTGCGGCAGATATGCCAACTATAATAACCATTTTTGATAAATTCAAACTATGTTCCGGTCTACACATCAACTATCATAAAAGTGAAATTCTCCCACTAGGTTCCACCAAAAATCCCTCTTGGACCCACAATGCTCCATTTCAGATCACCCACTCCCACATTACGTATTTAGGGGTCAAGATAGGGAAGCTCCCTTCCTCTATTTATCATCTCAATTTTTCTCCTCTGCTTGCTAGACTCACTCAAGAGTTAAACTCATGGATGGATCTTCCGCTCTCGCTCATGGGGAGGTGCCACTTGGTCAAGATGGTCAGCTTCGCTCGCCTGTTATATCCTCTTCAAACCATACCTCTGTTATTGAAACATAAAAATGTCCAGGCACTAAACCAAGCCATATCCAAATTTCTTTGGAATCAGAAGCGACCACGCATATCCCTTCCCAGACTGCACCTCCCCAGGAGCAAGGGAGGTATAGGCCCTCCCAACATTAGATTGTACAACATAGCCTGCCTTCTCCGCTACAGCATGGACTAGATCAAGCAATCTTCTCGCTATTCAAATTTTCAATTGGAGTCCTCAATGATCACCCCTCTGTCGCTGGTGGCTATTCTACATGTCAAGTGGAAATCCCTTCCTTCTACTCTTCAACAAAATCTCCTCATCAGAGACACGACATTTGCATGGAGGGAATATAGGAAACTCACTAAAGTCCCTCCTTTTATCTCTCCTTACCTCCCTATCAGAGGGAATCCAAATTTCTCACCAGGAATGGACCAAACAATTTTTCAACACTGGGCCCAGAGCGGTATTGGAACCTTCTCCTCCCTATGCGACGAAACAACTGGTCTGCCATACAGCTTCACCCACCTAGTCAACAAATACTCCATACCTAAATCTCATATTTTCCACTACTGGCAATATGTGAGTTTTCTACGGTCGGCATGCGTAGAGCCAAGTAAACGATTCCGAAAAACCTTCATCGATAACCTCATACAAGGGGGTTCCTACACCATAACTAACATTTACAAACCTCTTCTACTGCTCTCCCTAAGCCATACTGCTAAGACATCGGTTGACCACTGGACCAAACACTTCCCTATCCCAGACCTCCCAGAAAAAATAATGCTCGGATATAGAAAAACTCTCACAATCACCCCCAACGAAATTTGGAGGGAGACACAACTCAAGCTCATACATCGAGGTTATATCCATTTCATTATGGATAAGGATAACTCCTCAGCTTCCCTTTGTCCTCTCTGCAATCAACTCAGGCCGTCCTTACATCACCGCTTCTGGTCATGCTCCTTCATTGATGCTTTTAGGGAACAGGTCATCACCTTCATCTTCGGCATAACCCTGCTTAATCTCCCTAAGGACCCTCTTCTTTTCATTTTCGGCCACTGGGACAAACAGATTATCCTTCGCTCCCCTCAACCTCTCTCCATTGATACTCTGATCAGGGAATGGATGCTCTCCTGTCTCCTAGTGGCCCGATGAGCCATTCTCAAAAAATGGACTACCACCATAAGCCCCTCCATTCCCCAGATCAGAAAAGAGATGATCTCATTATTTTATAAGGACAAGCTCAATACAGATCTCACACATCCCAAATACTCCGATCTATTCTTCCGTAAATGGATGCCCTTCATTACCGCAACTTTACCTCAAGAAGAAATTGGGACCCTGCAAAACTCTTTCAGGTATCGGAAAAATTAGAAATACTCCCATACACATGGAACCTTGTGTTCCCAACCAACTTGGATATGTCTACCGCTCAAGCACTGGGAACTATCGCTAATCTCTGTCTTCATATTTTTTCGGACCTCCAGGTGGACTATCCCCCCCTCTTCACACCCTTCCCTTTCTCCCTCTCCCTCTTAGTCTCCAAGTTTCTTACACCTCTACTATGTTACAGGGAGATCCATCCGAACTCTTATGTGCACTACTTACGGTTTTAAGATACCTATACCTTGTTATCTCTAAGGTCATTTATGTTGTAACCTACTATCAAAAATTGTATTTCTATGGATCAGATGGATCTTTGTTTATACTTTGACACCTTGTCATGCTTATATACGATCAATACATTAAAAAAAAAAAAAAAAAAAAAAAAATATGTTGTATTTACTGGAATCTCTATTGTTCCATATCCATAGAATTTTGGCATTCATCACGTGTATTCTCAAGCCTACCTAGAGGGACATTGTATCATCTCCACATTCTTTGAACCTCTGATTCTCCCTCTCCCTCTTTCCC
>BLSH010213159.1:582650-594267 GCA_018402905.1 Glandirana rugosa | reverse complement strand
AGAGGTTCCTGCTGTTGCTGTAAGGGACAGATTATTGTTCTAAAATCATATCAAACTGCTATAGGGAGAGGTTCCTGCTGTTGCTGTAAGGGACAGATTTCTGTTCTAAAATCATATCAAACTGCTATAGGGAGAGGTTCCTGCTGGTGTTGTAAGGGACAGATTATTGTTCTAAAATCATATCAAACTGCTATAGGGAGAGGTTCCTGCTGGTGCTGTAAGGGACAGATTATTGTTCTAAAATCATCACCTAGTTCTATAGGGTCAGGTTCCTGCTGTTGCTATAAGGGACAGATTATTGTTATTTCCCTATCCCCATTTCTTTGAAGGGCACTTGTCCTACTCTTACCCCCACTTTTCTTCCTTTTGCAGCCCTCTAGCACTTTCCAGGACTTTTTTACAGCCATTTTTGTGCCCAAAAGTTTGGGTCCCCATTGATTTCAATGGGGTTCTGGGTCCGGGGTCAAGTTTGTGATACTCTGGATTTTATTCTTGGACAACTACATGTGAGCTACCTTTTATCTTGGAGAATGTGAGTGCAACTTACTCTGTTTGCCTGTATGTTAAATAAACATTTAAAACGGGATTACACTATTGTTCTGCATATTTGTCATTACATCTCCTGAGGATCGGTGGAGGATTTCCTTGCCACGTTGAGGAGTGTATTGGAACCTATAAGAGCTACTCTTGATCCTTATATGGAGTGTCTACGTCCCTGCAAGCGCTCTTTGGCTACTCCATTAAGTTGGAAGCCAAATACATCAAGGGGGTGAATAAGGTTCAGGAGGGCAGTCTTTTCAATATGAAAGCAAAATCAAGAACACGGGGACATGACCTCAAACTAACTGGGGGGAAGTTCAAAACTAATCTTAGAAAGTATTATTTTACTGAAAGGGTGGTTGATGATTGGAATAAACTACCAACAGAGGTTGTGAGACAGTCAACAGTAAATGGCTTCAAACATGCATGGGATAAACATAAATCCATAGTCAGACAACAAGGTTAATGTAAAAAAAAAAAAAATAAATAAAAAAAAATAAAACAAGAAGTAAAAAATAAATAAATAAATAAAAAGGGGCAGACTCGATGGACTACTCAGTCTTTTTCTGCCGTCACTTTTCTATGTTTCAAATTGCTCTGGTAAGCAGCTTTATTATCAGAGGTGGTGGTTCCTGGTCACTCTTCATATGGATTATCTTTAACCCTTCCACACCGGGTGTTTATTTCTCTACATATGAAAGACTCCTTCCACATGCTGCATAAGCTTGTTAAATACCTGTTTGCCCAATTTAAACTTGGACTAAATCTTTTTATATTTAAATATCCACTGTCAGGTGGATTTTTATGAACTGCATTTATATGTGTCATTTATATGCTATGCGCCGCTGCTTAAGTATGCCAGGATGAAGGAGACCTTATAGAGGTCAGTGTTTGTGGAGCTTTTGTGGGAGTGAAGTTCGATCTTACTTTATGTCACACACATCTAGAGTGACGTATGCTTCGTAACTATTTTCTGTAGTGATGTAGTAGTCAGCAGAGGAAGCCACAGCACTCAGCTAGGGACATACCATGCAACACACCAAGAACTACCAGATAGGATCAATACCCAGAGCTCTTTAATAGAGCACAGTTTCAATATATTGTTCATGGAAAAGTGAATAAATAATGTCTATTTCACAAAATGTCTTTTTTTCTTTTCTTTTTCTGTGGCAAAATTATCACTTTAGGCTTGATAAAAGGTGCCCATTTGCCTCATTAAAGCTAACTTGTATCCTTTTTAGACACTGTTGTTTATGATGCCCATTGTACTAATTACCCAAACTTACCTAATACAATGACATTGTAACAAATTATAATATTACCTCATGAAATGATAGCTTGATTGAACAATTAATTTCATTATCCTCATGGTATAGTCCATGCAACATAGCTGATAAATGTCCTTTGCTTAATTTCATCTTGAGTGCCCAGGAATCTCACCAGAGCATACATCTCCTGCCTCCTGCTTGCTATAAATGTAAGTCTTCTCCTTTTCCGAAGGGACACCGAGTGGCATTTTGAGTGTTGGCCCAGCCCAGTTCTGACCACATCTACAGATTGATACCCTTGCTTATAATAGTAAAAGAAAAAAGAGTTTGGGACTTTGTATGAGGCACATGACAGACCATGGAGACCAATAGTACTAGCTGCCAGCATAGGTTCCAGGTAAGGTGCAAGATACTAAT
Source organism: Glandirana rugosa (assembly GCA_018402905.1). NCBI lineage: Eukaryota > Metazoa > Chordata > Amphibia > Anura > Ranidae > Glandirana > Glandirana rugosa. The sequence continues at coordinate 592,042 of BLSH010213159.1, read as the reverse complement.
CAAAATAAAATATAAAATTGAAATAATCCATGTATAAAGAGAAGTATATATTCGTGACTGCATCCTGGGTAAGCCCGATGCATTTCGTGGTAAACAAAACACCACTCATCAGGGGCGAATGCGTCAACAATATCTGAAACAAGAAACCATAAGTACTGGATCTAAATTTGGAAAATATAACTGAGTTGTCAAAGAGCAAGAAGGTGGCCAATTCAACTCACCTACATGGAACAGAAAAGTGGAGCCGTGCAGTATGGTTGATCCCTAGGGCCACAATGGGGGGCCTGTGCCGGGAGCTGAGATGGGGAAACCGCGGCCATTGCCGGCATGCATCAAACACCCACTGGGTGTGTGAGCTTGTATATGATGTGATAAGGGGCTACCCTGTGGTCTCAAGTTGAGTGTCTGTGAAGAAAGAAAAAAATGGAGGGTTTGGGGACGGTGATATAGGTAAGAGTAGTAGTGTAAAACCATGGTCTATTAATGCCATGGGAGGGAAAGCATGAAGATGTGAAGCAGAATTAAATAGAAAGGAAGATAGAGTGGAACAAAGAGTAAAGTGTGCATGGTGACCCATGCATAAACTTGGAGGAGTTACATACCATGAAAAAGCAAGATAAGAGTCTGTGGTGAACGGACATAGGGTCCCTCATTGAGTAGCTTGATGTAGGATCAATAGTAGAGTACGCCGTATAATATATAATGGCCTCAAACGTAACAAGTGAAATGAAGCCCCACGGGAGACATTTAAGTGCATGCCAGGCAATTGACAAACGGGACCCCATCAGCGTCATGTGGGCGTCCCGGTGGGGAAAGAGCGCCACACTTGGAGTGGCAATGACTGCCGCCATGTGGCGCCTGGATCCTCCCCCTTGGGCTGTTCTCAATTGGCCACCTTCTTGCTCTTTGACAACTCAGTTATATTTTCCAAATTTAGATCCAGTACTTATGGTTTCTTGTTTCAGATATTGTTGACGCATTCGCCCCTGATGAGTGGTGTTTACCACGAAACGCGTCAGTTTTACCCAGGATGCAGTCATGACTATATACTTCTCTTTATACATGGATTATTTCAATTTTATATTTTATTTTGATTAGTATCTTGCACCTTACCTGGAACCTATGCTGGCAGCTAGTACTATTGGTCTATCCATGTTTATATCTGTACATTTATGAAATGCTTCTTAGTCTGTATATATATATATATATATATATATATATATATATATATGAATTTTTATATGTTGATTTTTCTGTACCATGACTAATACTGTGTCAACAAATATGTATATTCTCCTACTCCATGGCCCGTCATGTGCCTCATACAAAGTCCCAAACTCTTTTTTTTTCTTTTTCTTTTACCATGTACCCGGCATGGAGGGGCATCCTTCATGCACCTCATTTAAAGTCCCACCCATCTGTTGATGGAACCCAGGGCTGGAGACCCATTACTATATGTGTCTACATCCAGTCCGATCCTATACTTGCTTATAATAGTGCTACAGACAGTGCTGCATCTTCGTCACTTTAGGCATCGAAAATAATAACAATGCAAGATGAGAAGTTAGTTTATAGCTATTACTTTTTCTTTTATGGCACATCCTTGTCAGATATAGTAGCCAACAGCAAAGCTCTATTGGAAAATGTAGCCTAAAGGAAGGACTTCACAAAACTCCTCCTGCACAACCCTCTTGCAGGAGGATAGTAAACACTACTGAAATATTTGCACTTAAATTTATGGCACTTAGGGGTAAGTAATCTGCTAGAGGACAACTTTTTGATTTGAAGCACAAATACAGCTACATTTAATAATGTTTTGTAGAATGATTGCAGTTCAGCTTAAAAAAAAATGTGTGTAAAATGGGCCAGAATATCAATTTGTTAAAACTGAAAAATAATTACTCTAGTGAAATTCAGGAAAAAGATTTGGAAAGACAGAGTTTTCTGACTTTGATGTAAATGTATTGGGTCGGTTAGTTTAGGAATATTATAGCTAGTCTGCCCCTTTAGAGCGAGACACAGCCTACCTGACAATAGACTAATTACCTTAGAGACATGTTTAACCTTGTAGCTAATACTTTAAATATGAGTCTAAAGAGAAACACATTTATCAGTAAATGCATATAATGCTGTGTTATACAATTTGAATTTGTTTATTTTTATGTCTGCGACATATACTTTCAAATTGAGCAACTTAGGGTAATTTTATAATAAAATTTTGTGGATGGGGTAAATGCTGTTAAGAAATATTATCTTGTGTATACTAATGCTCAGAAGGCAGTCTTCAATAACCACAACAGGTCCAAATCTGACAAGGATATTATTGTAGGATATTATTATATTGCATATTGTAGTCTGGTAACTGTATAGGATTAGTAACTGTAAAATTATTCAGCATATTAGATACTAGATGGACTTGTGTCTTTTTTTAACTACACTATGTAACGATATATTAATTACTTTTTTATATTTTTTATATGACTTTATTTATATTTTTCTCCATATTTACATTTAGGTTATGCTGTCTAGAAAAAATGGCAGTTACAAGGGTTTGGGCAAACCATGTATCACTGACAGGAGCACTTACATTAATCAGATATATTTATATGATTTAAACTGTTTTCCAAAAGAGACAAAATGAGTGTGCATGTGTGCAACCCTGGCATCGGACATGAACTGATCGGGCTTCACACATTGATAGCTTTTACAGCAAAATTTGTCACACAGGAGCTTGGACATCAACACTTCCAGCACCCACATGGCTCCCTGATCTGATGATGCAGCTCAGAGCGGCCAGACAACCCAAGAAAAAGCAGCCATCTAGATAGGCATGTCCTTCTCTAGTGCAGTCACACTTTCCACATGGATGGGAGGGAGATGGTGGGCAGCAGCACAGCTACTTCACAGGTACACTCTCCCTACATACAGCCTTGGGCTTTGAGTAGTCCCCAGTCTCCTCTATGGAGAAAAGCATGGCAGAAATAGCTGAACTGGCTCTGAGCCAATCTAGCCCTGCACATGAAACTTCCATGCAGAAGGCCACAACATATTCTGTGGATGCAGTGCTTATTACCTACTAAAAAGATATAAAAGACTGCCCTGTCTGCTATTCCAACCCCAACATTAAAGTGAAGGTGATATAGTGAAACAATGTTGCTACAATTGTGTCAATGTTACATAGTATCTACCAGCGCATGTACGAAAATAAATCAATACATGAAAAAAGCAACAGAAATAATCTTCAACAAAAGTCCAAAATAGGTGGTGCACTCTTAAAAATAGTGATAGTGACACACTCTAGTGTTTTAACATCCAAATAAAGTTTCAAATTATAGTGCAGTATTGGAAATGATGGATTGGCCACAATCAAGTGTTGCAATATTCCCACGTGCAAAAAGTAGAAATAGCCTCTTACCAGAAACTCATGATCGCCAAATTATAAGAGATCATGAAAAGCATAGAACACATAAGACTCCCTTCAGATAACAAATCCCTTCTCAGCAGCAACCCATCCTGGATCTTATGTTATGGAGTATAGTCACCCAGCCTCCACCCAGGAAAAAACCAAACATACACACTCTAAGTCAGCTGTGTTCCTCACTCAGGCAACATTGTAGCTCATGCATCAGATACAAGAAAAACCTCATTGTGCAATAAGTAATTACATTTATTAAAGGATAAAAAGTATTGCACTCACAAGAGAAAGGATAAAAACAAGCGGTAAGGTATCAATTCTAACTGCAGATTTAACCGGCAGATCAGTAACATAGTGATGTCTTAGCTCCTGTGTTATCCGACACGTTTCCCTGTAACAGGCCTCATCTGGGGTTGCAGTGCTTATTACTTGTTTTTCGAATCTTTTGCAGTGGGAACTTTCTAAGGCCTGTTTCATCATCACTACTTACCTCAAACAGGAAAGCAAAATATTGGAGATAGATGTGATGGTAAAGCCGTGCTACTACATCAAGGAAAGAATCATATCGGCAGCTAGAACCAAAATGGAGCTCACTTTACATAGCTCAGCTATCCAGCTGATCTAGCTCCATACACAATTTATAAATGTTGGAATCTTAAACCTCTCCTCCAACTCATGTATCAAAAAATTAAATATTGCTGGTCTTTCCTTTTCCATCTCTCTTTTCCCTACATGGGTATATCCCACTCGTTTTCCACCTTACAGGAAGGAGAGGAAGTCCTCCTGAGCCTCAGCTTTATTTCACATGAGCCAACATCTTCCAATTTCTCGCTTTCAGTGGATTGTCCTCTGTTGAATATCTGGTCTATGTAAGTCGATAGTGAGAAGATCATCACCGGACACTTGATCACCTATGCAACACCCTCTAAACCTTCAATTCATGAAGCTTCTTTTCCCAGGTCACAGAAGCTAGGCGGTGAATGATTGCAAGATAACCCTTTTTTTGTTTTTCTTTCTCTCCCAGATATTAGATTCTCTGTGTTTGGCCTAGACATGTGCAGAGTGAAAACATTTTGTTTTGTTTCGATTCATTATTGGCAAAAATTTGTTTAGTTAGATTTGTTTCATTACTTGAATTTGAAAAATTTTCGAATTTGAATCATTTTTAAATTCAAATCATTTTCAAATTTGAATCGTTTTCGAATTTGAACATTTTTTTGAATTCAAATAGTTTTCCAATTTTCAAGGAGAATGGGGTGGCGTCAGTCAGTACGTGTAGATGTGTGCACATACTGTTCCACCATGTTGCTGAAATGCTGCCTCCTGCTAAGACATTGCCTATCAGCTGGTGGTGTTGTTTGTTGTGGCATGCTACTGACAAAGCTTTTCCACATTTCAGCCATGTTAACCCTGCCTTCTGAGGTGCTGGCGGTGCCATAGCTGCGTTGGCGACCTCTTCCTCCTCCTCTGCCTTCGCCTTGTGCTTCCACTGAGCCCCCGGTGTCATTTGGGAATGCCCTCAGCAGCGCATCTACAAGCGTGCGCTTGTAGTCATGCATCTTCTGATCACACTCCAGTGAGGGAATTAAGGACGGCACGTTGTCCTTGTAATGGGGATCCAGCAGGATGGCCACCCAGTAATCAGCACAAGTTAAAATGTGGGCAACTCGGCTGTCGTTGCGCAGGCACTGCAGCATGTAGTCTCTCATGTGTGCCAGGCTCCTCAGAGGCAAACACAAGCTGTCCTCTGAGGGAGGTGTATCATCTGTGCCCCCCGTATCCCCCCAGCCACGCTCCAGTGATCCCCACAAGCTGCGTTGGGTGCCGCCCTGTTGTGAACACGGTTCCTCCTCCTCCTATTCCTCCTCATCATCCTCGTCCTCCTGGCTTGAAAATTTTTTACCTGGCCTTTGCTGGTGCAGGAACCCACCCTCCGAGCCACTTGTGAATGACTGGCCTGATAACCGTGGAAATGACTCCTCTTCCTCCTCCTCCTGTGCCACATCCTCTTCCATCATTGCCCAAAGTGTTTTTTCAAGGAGACATAGAAGTGGGATAGTAACGCTTAGAACAGCGTCATCTGCACTGGCCATGTTGGTGGAGTACTCGAAACACCACAATATGGTACACAGGTCTCGCATGGAGGCCCACTCGTTGATGGTGAAGGGGTGCTGTTCTGCAGAGCGACTGACTCGTGCGTGCTGCAGCTGAAACTCCACTATTGCCTGCTGCTGCTCGCACAGTCTCTCTAGCATGTGCAAGGTGGAGTTCCACCTTGTGGGCACGTCGCATAGGAGGCAGTGAGTGGGAAGGCCAAAATTCCGCTGTAGCGCAGACAGGCGAGCACCAGCAGGGTGAGAACGCCGAAAGCGCGCACAGATGGACCACACTTTCTGCAGCAGCTCTGACATATCCGGGTAGTTTTTTAGAAATTTCTGCACCACCAAATTCAGCACATGCGCCAAGCATGGGATGTGCGTCAAACCTGCTAGGCCCAGAGCTGCTACGAGATTTCGCCCATTATTGCACACCACCAGGCCGGGCTTGAGGCTCAGTGGCAACATCCACTCATTGGTCTGTTGTTCAATGCCCATCCACGGCTCCTGCGCAGTGTGGGGTTTATCCCCCAAACATGTCAGTTTTGAAACAGCCTGCTGTCATTTCCCCCTGGATGTGCTGAAGCTGGTGATGAAGGTGTTATGCTGACCGGATGAGGAGGTGGTAGAGGAGGAGGAAGCAGAGTAGGAGGAGGAGGAGGCAACAGGAGGCAAAGAGAAATGCCCTGCAATCCTTGGTGGCGGAAGGACATGCACCAAACTGCTATCCGCCTCAGGCCCACCCGCCACTACATTTGCCCAGTGTGCAGTTAGCTAGATATAGCGTCCCTGCCTGTGCTTACTGGTCCACGTATCAGTGGTTATGTGGACCTTGCAACAGATTGTGTTGCGCAGTGCACACTTGATCTTGTCCCCGACTTGTTTGTGCCAGGAAAGGATGGCTCGCCTGGAAAAGTAGTGGCGGCTGGGAACCACATACTGTGGGACAGCCACCGCCATCAGGTTTTTAAAACTGTCCGTGTCCACCAGATGGAATGACAGCATTTCAAAGGCCAGGAATTTTGAAATGCTGGCATTCAGGGCCAGGGATCGCGAGTGGGTAGGGGGGTACTTCCTCTTTCTCTCCAGTGTTTGGGACATGGACAGCTGTAAGCTTCCATGGGACCATGGTGTGGAAATGCTTGGGGACATGGTGGCGTTGCTGTCACATCGTCTGTTTGCTGGGTGGCAGGTGACACTGGCACTGTAGAGGTGGAGGAAGAGGCCGAGGCAGCAGCAGAAGAGGAAGCAGGGGGAGCCCAAGACCTTTCTTGGATTTTGAGGTGCTTATTCCACTGCAGCTCGTGCTTTGCATGTAGATACCTGGTCATGCAGGTTGTGCTCAGGTTTAGAACATTTATGTCTCGATTCAGGCTCTGATTTCACAGCGTGCAAACCACTTGTGTCTTGTCGTCAGCTCATTGTCTGAAGAACTGCCACGCCAGGGAACTCCTTTGAGCTGCCTTTGGTGTGCTAGGTCCCTGGGTGCAGTGGGTAGTAGCAGGCGTATTGTCTAGGGGATGGTCGCTCCGCTTTTACTGTGCTGGTGCCTCTGTGCGACCACCACCTCTTCCTCCAAACTGCACATGTCACTCGCATGACCTTCATTTCATGTGGGGACAAGGACCTCATCATCCTCCACATCATCTTCCACCCACTCTTCACCACTGCCCTCCTTGTCAGTCTGCAAACTGTAGAAAGTCGCAGCAGTTTCGTCATCATCAGAGACGTTCTGCGGTGGTATTTCCATGTCCTCATCCTGAAACAGAAGTGGTTGGGCATCGGTGCACTCAATGTCTTCCACTTCTGGGGCAGGGCTATGTGGAAGGCCAATGGAATGTACACCAGCAGAGCCATCAAAAAGCATAAGAGACTGCTGCATGACTTGGGGCTCAGACTGCTTGGCTGATTTACAAGGGGCTGAGGTGAAAGACAGATGGCCATGGGGTTCAGGTGCCAACTCTGAGCTTTCAGCGAGGGAGCTGGTGGGAGACAATGTGAAGGAACTGGAGGCATTGTCTGCCACCCAATCTACTATCACCTGTACTTGTTCTGGCCTCACCATTCATTAAGCGGCATTCGGGCCTACCCTATAACGTTGAAGGTTCTGTCGGCTACTCGCTCCTGAGGAGGTTGTTACACTTGTGCGTGTAGCTGGCACAGATCGACCACGTCCTCTCCTTGCAACAGGAGATTCACCAACACCATTAACACCAGCAGCACCACGACCACGACCGGGTCCCTTATTTGACATACTCTCCTCACTCTGGATGCAAATGTACTATTTAGCACAAATTTACATTATTTTTTATAACGCTAATCTGTCCCTCACACCAGCAGCAGGAACCTCCCCCTATACCAGTATGAGATGATTTTATACCGGTAATCTGTCCCTCACACCAGCAGCAGGAACCTCTCCCTACACCAGTATTAGATGATTTTATAACGGTAATCTGTCCCTCACACCAGCAGCAGGAACCTCTGCCTAAACCAGTATGAGATGATTTTATAACACTAATCTGTCCTTCACACCAGCAGTAGGAACCTCTCCCTACACCAGTATGAGATGATTTTATAACGGTAATCTGTCCCTCACACCAGCAGCAGGAACCTCTCCCTACACCAGTATGAGATGATTTTATAACGGTAACCTGTCCCTCACACCAGCAGCAGGAACCTCTCCCTACACCAGTATGAGATGCTGTTATAACAGTAATCTGTCCCTCACAGCAGCTGCAGGAACCTCTCCCTACACCAGTATGAGATGATTTTATAATGCTAATCTGTCCTTCACACGAGCAGCAGGAACCTCTCCCTACACCAGTATGAGATGAATTTATAACGGTAATCTGTCCCTCACACCAGCAACAGGAACCTCTCCCTATACTAGTATGACTTAATTTTATAACGCTAATCTGTCTCTCACAGCAGCAGCAGGAAAATCTCCCTACACCAGTATGAGATGATTTTATAATGATAATCTGTCCCTCACACCAGCTGCAGGAACATCTCCCTATACCAGTATGATAAGATTTTATAATGGTAATCTGTCCCTCACATCAGCAGCAGGAACCTCTCCCTACACCAGTATGAGATGATTTTATAACGCTAATCTGTCCCTCACACCAGCAGCAGGAACCTCTCACTATACTAGTATGAGATGATTTTATAACGGTAATCTGTCCCTCACACCAGCAGCAGGAACCTCTCCCTACACCAGTATGAGATGATTTTATAACGGTAATCTTTCCTTCACACCAGCAGCAGGAACCTCTCCCTACACCAGTATGAGATGATTTTATAACACTAATCTGTCCCTCACACCAGCAGCAGGAACCTCTCCCTACACCTGTATGAGATGATTTTATAACAGTAATCTTTCCCTCACACCAGCACCAGGAACCTCTCCCTATACCAGTATGAGATGATTTTATAATGGCAATCTGTCCCTCACACCAGCAGCAGGAACCTCTCCCTACACCAGCATGAGATGATTTTATAACGGTAATCTTTCCCTCACACCAGCAGCAGGAACCTCTCCCTACACCAGTATGAGATGATTTTATAACGGTAATCTGTCCCTCACACCAGCAGAAGGAACCTCTCCCTACACCAGTAAGAGATGATTTTATAACGCTATCCTGTCCTTCACAGCAGCAGTAGGAACCTCTCTCTAGACCATTATGAGATGATTTTATAACGATAATCTGTCCCTCACACTAACACCAGGAACCTCTTCCTACACCAGTATGAGATGATTTTATAAATGAAATCCTGTCTAATAGCAATATTTTAGTAGAGTATTACCAGATCTCTCTCCAAGGATGACGACGACACTTCCTGTCCTATCGCAATATTTTAGTAGAGAATGACCACATCCC
>BLSH010213159.1:536889-546997 GCA_018402905.1 Glandirana rugosa | reverse complement strand
TACTCTTGTTGGAGGGAGGAACTGGGCCTGATGTTGTCAATTAGTTTTTAAATTGTGATGAAAGCCAACAGTCAAACAGGTTGCCAAAAATTGGGCCGTGTGTGTTGGCGGTGCCAGAACACTGTAACCCCTTGCAGTTACTCTTGTTGGACGGAGGAACTGGGCCTGAAGTTATCAATTAGTTTTCAAATTGTGAGGAAAGCCACCAGTCAAACAGGTGACCAAAAATTGGGCCTTGTGTGTTGGTGGTGCCAGAGCACTGTAACCCCTTGCAGTTACTCTTGTTGGACAGAGGAACTGGAACTGAAGTTGTCAATTAGTTTACAAATTGTGACGAAAGCCACCAGTCAAACAGGTGGCCAAAAATTGGGCCTTGTGTGTTGGTGGTGCCAGAGCACTGTAACCCCTTGCAGTTACTCTTGTTGGACAGAGGAACTGGGCCTGATGTTGTCAATTCGTTTTCAAATTGTGACGAAAGCCCCCAAACAGGTGGCCAAAAATTGGGCCTTGTGTGTTGGCAGTGCCAGAGCACTCTAATCCCTTGCAGTTACTCTTGTTGGAGGGAGGAACTGGGCCTGAAGTTGTCAATTCGTTTTTAAATTGTGACGAAAGCCAACAGTCAAACAGGTCGCCAAAAATTGGGCCGTGTGTGTTGGCGGTGCCAGAACACTGTAACCCCTTGCAATTACTCTTGTTGGGCGTAGGAACTGGGCCTAATATTGTCAATTAGTTTTCAAATTGTGACGAAAGCCCCCAAACAGGTGGCCAAAAATTGGGCCTTGTGTGTTGGCAGTGCCAGAGCACTCTAACCCCTTGCAGTTACTCTTGTTGGATGGAGGAACTGGCCCTGAATTTGTCAATTAGTTTACAAATTGTGATGAAAGCCCCCAAACAGGTGGCCAAAAATTGAGCCTTGTGTGTTTGCGGTGCCAGAACACTGTAACCCCTTACAGTTATTCTTGTTGGACAGAGGAACTGGGCCTGAAGTTGTCAATTAGTTTACAAATTGTGACGAAAGCCACCAGTCAAACAGGTCACCAAAAATTGGGCCTTGTGTGTTGGCGGTGCCAGAGCACTGTAACCCCTTGCAGTTACTCTTGTTGGACGGAGGAACTGGGCCTGAAGTTGTCAATTATTTTTCAAATTGTGACGAAAGCCACCAGTCAAACAGGTCGCCAAAAATTGGGCCTTGTGTGTTGGCGGTGCCGGAACACTGTAACCCCTTGCAGTTACTCTTGTTGGACGGAGGAACTGGGCCTGAAGTTGTCAATTAGTTTAAAAATTGTTATGGCATGCCCCTGCAAATCAGGTGCAGAAAAATTGGGCCTTGGGTGTTGGTTTGTGCCCTAAATACAACATATAGTTCTAGATTATGGACAGGAGGAATAGGTGCAGTGGCAGTCTTCAAGGGATCCCAGATCCCTAGCAAATTTAATCAGTTGCATCAGCATAAGGGGCTTGATAGCTGCTGATCCAAGACTGATTCATTTTTATAAATGTGAGCCTATTAACCAAGTCTGTGGACAGGTGCACTCTTTGACGAACCCTCCAGCAGCACTAAATACCCATTCAGAGAGCACCCTGGATGCAGGTCAGGCCAGTAGCTCAACTGCATATTGAGCAAGTTCTGGCCAGCGGTCCATCCTCAAGACCCAGTAACTAAGTGGATGCTCAGTTGAAAAGGTCTCCAAGTCTGCTCTTGCCCCTATATATTCCTGCACCATATTATACAGACGCTGATGATGGTTGCTTGAACCTATCAGACCTGGGTGCTGAGGACTGAAAAATGTTTTTCCTTGTTCAAACTTTTTATTAAGAAGAATAATAAGGTTACAACAATGTGGACCGGATGGTCCAAAGGCATCATAGTGCAGAATAAGTAGTAAAATACATTTTGACTGATCTTGAGTAACTTTAAAGACAAAGTAACATTAAGGGGGAGGGTTACAATCAGCAATAGATACAGTTATCAAGTAAGATATTTGCTTCGATGGGAACATCAGCGGGTCCTGTATCTCATTATAGTAGAGAGATCTCAAAGGTTTAAAGTGTGCTGCATTGTTAGAGTAGGTAGAGGAGGATAGAATAGGTAGAGGAAAGAGAAAGGGAGAGGATGAGAGAAGAAAAAGGGAAAGAGGGGAACTCCAGAAGAGTAGAGGGATTAGACGGTCGGATGGAGAACGCTGCTGCTTGCCATGGTGAAAATTTGAAGATTAAGAATGGAGGGTTATTATGGAAGAAAAAGGTTGACATCAAGGTCCTGGGGTAGGAAATGTTTAATCCATGGGTGCCATTGCTTCTCAAATTTGGGCATAGAGTTTAAGACGGTTGCCTCAATTTTGGCGTGGATCATAGCGTTTGTGATCCTATGTTTGGTTTCAGCGAGAGGAAGGGAGGGAGATTTCCATGCCTTTGTTATTGTTTGTTTGGCTGCTGTGGTTACTTGCAGCAGGAGCTTGAATTGGTTTCTGGTGATATCTGGAGGCTTGGCATTTAATAGGGCTATGTTAGGGCTGGGAGTTAAGGGACTGTCTATGAGGGTGGAAATTATTTTAAAAACATCTCTCCAGAACTCTTGGACATGTGGGCATTCCCACCAAATGTGCAAATGGGTACCTCTCTCGGTGCAGCCCCTGAAACAGTTTGGAGGGTGGCTAGCGGAGTATTTTGCCACTCGTGCAGGCACTAGGTACCAACGGAATAAAACTTTGTAGTTGGCTTCAGAGGCTATAACGTTTTGTGTGGCTGATTTGGTGGACAACCAGATCTCCTGCCATTCCTCTTCGTTCAGTTGGATGTGGAGGTCGGTTTCCCATTTTTGTACGTATGGGAGAGTAGGGTGAGGGGGGATGTCTAAGAGTTGACGGTAGAGTAAGGAGATCAGTCCTCTCATGTGAGGGTCACGATCACAAGCTTGCTCAAAAAATGTTTTGTGTGGAATGTCTGAGGAAGAACGAAGGCAGGGGGAAAAGAAGTGTTTTAGTTGTAGATAACGGAATAGTTCCGAGGAAGGAAGGTCGTGAGTGTCGGATAGTGTAGGGAAGGGGATATGCTCATCTGGAGTAGTGAAGGAGTAAGCTCGGATCAGGCCCGCAGCTTGCCATTTACAGAAGGAGGAAGGGGAGGTCCTAGCGGGATAGAACGAGGGGTTGCGTAAATAGGATAGGAGTGGGTTGTGGGGAGATTGTAGCTTGTATTTGAATTTAAGCCTATCCCATATGAGAAGGGATTGTTTTGTGATGGGGTTGCGTATTGGTTTGCGATCTATAGGATGTAGCCACAGGAGGTTGGCTACTGAGAGAGGGTCACAGTCAGTGGATTCGAGAGAAACCCATAGTGGCGTTTCCTTAGTGGCATGATATTTAGTCAGAATAGCCAACTGAGCTGCCTGATAGTATTTGTGGTATAATGGGAGTCCTAGGCCCCCTAGCAGTTTCGGAAGATGAAGTACCTTTTTAGAGACTCTGGGCCTGGTCGAGCCCCATACAAATTTGAGGGTTCTGCGTTGTATAATGCGCAGGAAATGGGGAGGGACGGGGGTGGGTAACACCCGAAAGAGATATAAAAGTTTCGGAAGGATGACCATTTTTGTGGCTGTGATTCTGCCTAGCCAAGAGAGTGGGAGGGTGGTCCAGGAGGAAAGCAATTTGGTGAGGTATTGAAGCATAGGAGGGTAATTAGCTACGTAGAGGTTTGTGTGATCGGAGGTCAGTTTGATGCCCAGGTAAGGTAAAGAGTTTGTGGCCCATTTAAAAGGGAAGGTCTTTTGCAGGTGGGATTGCAGGGTACAGGGCAGGGATATGTTGAGAAACTTTGACTTAGATGGATTGATCACTAGCCCAGAGATAGAGGCAAATAGTGAGAGGTTAGCCATGAGATTAGGAACAGTAACTTGCGGAGATGTGAGGAACAACAATATGTCATCCGCAAAGAGACAAAGTTTGTGTTTGTGACCTGCAATTTCCAAACCTTTGATACTCTCACTTTCTCGAATCAATTGGGCTAGCGGTTCGATGGCTATGGCAAATAGAAGTGGGGAGAGGGGGCATCCCTGCCGTGTACCTCTTTGTATGGGGAAGGGGTCTGAGGAGTGACCAGCATAGGCAACGTGTGCAGACGGTTTAGAGTATAGGGAGAAGACCCATTGTAGGAAGTGTGGGCCAAAGCCCCACTTTTCCAGAACAGCCCGGAGGTAGGACCATGAGAGGCTGTCAAATGCTTTCTTTATATCTAGGGAAAGCAGGCACATGGGTATTTTGCGTGCACGGGCTAAATGCGTTAGGAGGATCGTTCTACGCACATTGTCTGCTGCTTGTCTGGAGGGCATGAAGCCTACTTGGTCTTTATGTATCAGGGTGCCAATAAAACTATTGAGTCGGGCTGCAAGAATTTTGGCTAGGAGTTTGATATCGTTATTTAGTATAGATATTGGACGAAAGTTAGACCAAGAGGTATCATCTGTTTGGGGTTTGGGGATCATTGAGATGGAGGCTCTCAGTGAGTCCGGTCGGAATACTGAGTCTTGGAGGATGGAGTTGAGGGCTTTGGTGAGAGAAGGAGTTAGGATATTCATGTATTGTTTATAATAAGCAGCTGTAAAGCCATCTGGGCCTGGGCGTTTATTTTTCTTTAATGATTGGATAGCTGTGCGAATCTCATCTTCAGTGATATGTTGTTCAAGAAGGGTTCGATGTTGTGGGGAAAGGGCTGGGAGGTTGATAGAGTTTAGAAAGTCAAGGGTTTTGGAGGGTGTTTCCGCAGGGGATGAGGACGAGTAGAGGTCAGCTAGCTGTGAGCGAAAGATGTCCAAGATTTTGACTGGGTTGCTAGTAAAGGAGCCGGGGGCTCTTTTTAGCCGAATGGGTTTGTAGGGTTTCTCCAAGTTCCTGAGGGAAAGGGCAAGAAAAGTGTCTGGCTTGTTGGCTTTTGTGTAAAAACGGTGATGTGAGCGCCGTAGGGCCTTCTCTGCCGCTTCAGTCATGAAGAGGTCAAGCTCAAGTTTAGCTTTGTCTAACCTGGTCTTATGGGTGGGGGTAGGTGAGGTTTGAAAAGCTTCATGGGCAAGAGTGAATTCTTGTTCCAAGATGGTGAATTTGTTCTGGCGTTCTTTTTTCCTGCGAGCAGCTAAGCTTATTAGGGTTCCGCGAAGGACTGGTTTGTGGGCTTCCCAGACTAAAAGGGGGGATATTTCGGAGGTGGTGTTCAGAGCAAAATATTCTTTGAGAGAGGTTTCTATCTCTAGGGCATGGGATGGGTGAGAGAGAAGGGTGTCATTAAGTGACCACGGTCTCCTATGTTGTGTAGGAAGGAACGTTGAGAGAGTAGTCAATGTGGTATTGTGATCAGACCATGGTATCGGGACTATTAGTGACGAGGAGATTTGGGGAAGAGCGCCTACTGTGGTAAGGATATGGTCTATACGTGAGAATGAGTTGTGGGGATGTGAGTAATAGATGAATTGTTTTTTGAGGGGGTTTAGTTCTCGCCAAGTATCTACTAGGGAGTGTTTGGCAAGGAGTTGTTGAAAAGTAAGCTTACGGGGCGTGGTTTGGGGGGCGTAAGGGGACTTATCAAGGAATGGCAGGAGAACCTGGTTGGAGTCGCCTCCAATGATGGTGGTACCCATTTTATGTGTGTCTAGGGTCTTGAAGAAATGCGAGAGGAAAGGGGTAGGAGACTGGTTAGGGGCGTAGTAAGAGGCAACCGTGATTGGCGTGTCAATAAGGTGGCCCGTTAGAATCAAGTACCTACCCTCGGGGTCTTGAATTGCTCGCTTTAGTGTGAAGGGGGTAGATTTGTGGAAAGCTATAAGGACACCTCTTTTTTTAGAGCTAGCTGAGGCGGTGAAGAATTGCGGGTAGGTAGGGCTCAGGAATTTAGGTGATTGCTGGATAGAAAAGTGGGTTTCCTGTACGCATACAACATGCGCTTTGAGGGAGGCATACGTACGAAAGGCTTTACGCCTTTTGTTCGGGGAATTTAGACCTTGCGCGTTGTGAGAGAGGAAGTTAAGGTTAGCCATTTGGTATGTGTAGGGGGTTACCTGAACTAGGAGTGCTACTTACTGCGTCTTGCGTTCCCCATCCGACAGGGAGGGGTTGGTGAAGGGTTAGAGAGGAGGCTGAAATATAGAGAGACATTAAAAGGTTAGAATAACAGAAAGAAAAGTAAAAACACTGCGTGGTGTCCCTCGAGGGATCTTGTGGGATCCGTCGGAGGGGGGACATGTTGCTCATGGAGTCCCAAACACTGGGAGTCGTTGAGCAAGTAGGGGTGCTGCAGTGACATGCAGCCCGGAGGCTCAGACAAGGCTGCAATTGAACATTTAGAAACAGGCTTATATGGCATAGAAAATTAACTTAATTAATCAAAAAAAAACGTGAACAAGAGCCGAGATAAGAGAGATAGAGTAAAGGTGCATCTCGGCAAACAAGCAAATTAGGCTTTAGTAGAGAAACCTGAGTAATAACACATGTGGTTATGGCCTGATCACATGATCCCATCTGGTGGTCCTCCGGATTGGGGACCAGGGAGTTTAAGGTGAGTCATTTAGAACTAAATTATGAGGGACATCGCCTCAAAAGACAGAGATGGAGAGCATGTGAAGAGACCAAGTCTCTGATAGTTTAAGTTTGTTGAATCTATAGGAATTGAGTGAATAGTTGCAATTATAGCAATGGGTGTCCCCTATGTATCAAAGGTTGCTAAATAGGAGTGGGAATTGCAATTGTGGTATTTTTGAGTCATCTTGAGGTGGAGAATTCTAGGCCAGCGTCTCAGGTAGGATGATAGGCAGGTCCGGTGGATCAAAAGGCAGTTCAAGGTGGTTAGGCTCGTATAATGTTATTTGAGGAACGGTCAGTCCATGGAGTCTTCCATGTCACGAGAAGCTGGAGTCGTTCTGATTCTTTTGGAGGAAGAGGGGGTTGAGTGCGTTGTCTTTGCTGGAGAGCAGGATGGAGAGCGTCTGCGGGTAGTTTGGGATGAAGTGGGGGCGTCAGAATGCAGGTGCAGTTTATGAAGGCAGCCTTGTAGTTCTTCTACCGTCTTACAGGTATATTTCCGACTATGGTATGTGAACCGCAGAGCAAAAGGGAAAGACCAGGAATACGTTATCTGGCGTTGTTGTAGTATTTGCAAATGTGGTTTAAAGGTATGGCGTCTGGCAATCGTGGACTGAGAGAGGTCAGCAAACAGTTGGTAGTGATGGTTTTGGAAAGTAAGTGTTTCCTTGTGTCTGGCTGCTTGTTGTAGTTGTTCTTTTGTGCGGTAGTAATGTAGCTTGACCACGATGTCCCGTGGCGGGCCATTTTGTTTGCGGGGGGCAAGTGTCCTATGGACACGATCCAGCTCCAGGCGCTCTATGGGGATGGAGGGAGCTAGCTCCTGGAAGAGTGGGGTGACTGTGGATTGCAAGTCCTCTACGGTTTCGGGGATACCCCTAATCCGTAGGTTTGACCGCCGGGAACGATTTTCAAAGTCCTCTAAGTGTAGCTGTAGCGTAAGGTTCTCCTCTCTGAGTGCCTCCATGTCATTAGATTGGGAGGCTAGTTGCTGTTCAAGGTCGTCAACTCTCAGCTCTAGGTCAGAGGTGCGCTGACCCAGCTCCCTGATCTCTCTGGTTAATTGCTCAGTGATCTGGTCAGACGTGTGCTGCAGAGCACGGTGGAGCATTTTTTCAAATTGTTTGAGTATGTCTGTTTGCGAGTCTCCTGCAAGAGGAGTTGCCAGGGAGTCAGTGTCTGACTCACCTTCATCCGGGTGGCGGAGACGAGAGAGCCCGGGAGAGCGGTGCGTGGAGGCCTTGGGTGTAGTAGGCGGCACCATCTTGTTGGAGGCCCGAGCCAGGGCCTCGCGTATTGTTTTCGTGCGGATCTTCGTTTTGGACCCTGTGGCGACCATTGCGGCCGTATCACGGTGCTCCTGGGGCTTTAGGGGACAGCGGGGTGCTGTTGCTGCCGTCGTTTGGTGCCTGGTTTGGCGTTGCGAGTCCTCGGAGCCTCCGGGCTGAGCGGAGCTCTAAAGCGGCATGTCCGTCCGCTCGGTCCCGCACATGCGCACCTCGACTGAAAAATGTTTTAAAGGCATCGCTCAGCTGGCCACCTTCTCCACCACTCTGCCTCTGAACGAATCAGTGGAGAGGCGCTTGAGAACAATAATCATAACATTTGCCCCAACAGGATAAGAAATGGCAAGTAAGATGCAGCAATGTGGTTGTAAAAAAGATTAAAACAAGTGTTTATTAAAGTACTTACAAACAGTAATGTTCCATATGGCTCCCAAAATGTGGCTGCAGTAGCCCTACTGGTTGTCCAAAAAAGCCTGGGTGCCCCAGATGGAGGGTGGAGACAGCGGTGTGGTGGGAGGCTTGCAGGGTGGTGGATAAGCAGGGGGAGAGAGAGAAGCGAAGGCTCCTAAGTGGATAACTTCCTGACACGAACCGTGCAGTCAGAGCTCGCACTGATGGGCAGGGGTTGGTGGAGCATCAGCTGGATCCAACTCTCCTGGCAAGAGCCGCCCCATCAGACACACTGGAAAGATAAGGTGGGCAAAGCCGCGGTATAGTCCCAGGTGACGTCAATCCTTGGACCTGCGGAGCAAGGCTGTAGTTGGAATAGTGGGTCTGCAGGGAGCCAGGGAACAGTGGAGGTCCCGTTACGCTGACGACATGTTTCGCAATCTTTTGCTTTGTCAAGTCACGTGACGGGGCGGGACCAGGGTAGGAAATATAAAGGCCAGTGACAGGAAATGGGCCTAACCAGAGGAGGGGGAGAGTTCTATTCTCAATCTGGGGACATCCATCACAAACCGGCTTATGATATGCTAAAAACAATATAAGTTAACATTTCGTATTATTGTTCATATGGAGCCACAATTGTATACAAATGAAAATAAAACAGAAAAAAAAAAATTAAAAATAGGAAGTGCCAGAACCAGTATCGCCATGGTAGGATCAAAAAAAAAATTAAAAAAATTAATAAATAAATAATTTAATTAATTTTAATTTAAATTTGTATTAATTTAATTAATTTAATACATTTTATTAATTATTTATTTATTTATTTATTTTTTTATCCTACCACGGCGATCTGAACGACTGAAGCATCAGAAACACATTGTCCAGGGCCAGGAAAGGTGTTGCACAAACTTTTCTTCAAGGTATCCTGAAGATGTTTCATCCTCTGCACCCTCTGCACAGGCAGGATGAGTTCTGCAACTTTACCCTTGTAACGTGGATCAAGAAGGGTTGCCAGCCCGTAACGATCCCTCTCCTTGATACCACAAATCCTAGGGTCTTTTCACAGGCTTTTAAGAATCAGAGAGCCCATGCAGCATAAGTTTGAGGAGGCATGAGTGTCCTCTGGGTCACTGAGGATGACATTATCAGGAACTCCCTCCTCCCAGCCACGTACAACTCCTTGGGTTTTGGGGGTCTGAAAGCCATGATCCCTTGAAGACTGCTGCATATTATACTCCATATCCATGCTGACACAATCCTCCTCCTCCTCCTCCCATGTGTATGGCGGCTCTGCAGCAATGCTCTCTGCATAAAGGGGGCCTTGAGAGGAAAGGAAGTCCTCCTTTTCCTCCCTCTGTTCTGCCTCAAGTACCCTGTCCATGATTCCACGAAGCGTGTGCTCCAGAAGGATTATTAGTGGGCAGTGTCACTGATGCATGCATTGTTTCTGCTCACCATCCTTGTGGCCTCCTCAAATGGTGACAGGACAGTGCATGCATCCCTGATCATTAGCCACTGACGTGGCAAAAAAAGCCAAGCTCCCCTGAGCCTGTCCTGGTGCCATGCTCACAGAGGTACTCACTGATGGTAAACACTGTACGGGTGGTCCACCTTGAGTTGTAACCATTACGACGTCGCTGAGGTGTGTGTCGTCTCCCGGTAGTCACTCATGGAGACACTCGTACCGTGGTCCTGTCCGAGTCCCCTCGAACCGAAAAAAACGGTGCAGTCACCGATTACTAGTCCCTACGTACGTGACAGGACAGTGGTAAACTCCTCCGGTGTTCCTACCACTCGTCTTTGTTACGTACGTAGTCACTGTGACGGGTGATTATTAGGAAGACCTCGTGTGCGAAGCACCTTAGTACC
>BLSH010213159.1:493166-510497 GCA_018402905.1 Glandirana rugosa | reverse complement strand
GAAGATTCTGCCCATCATTGCTTAAAACAAGCCAAATTGTAGTTTACAGCATGTATCAGCACCTACCATACTGATGTATCCTGCATAGGAAGAATATACACCATTGACTGTAGCTTTTGCATGCCCGACTGATTTGGAAAGGCTGAATAGAAGCACCCCCTTATTTCCTTTTGACCAGGATGCTAACCTGAATTTGCTGTCAAATAGTGATGATCAAACAGACCTGGAATTGAATCACCACCATTTTCATGAACCTTGCTCAAAACTCAGAAAATGCAAACTTTGAGGGCCAGTTCACACCATAGAAATGCAGTCCAGATGCGTTATGGATGCTTTTCTACATGTGCGTTTTTGATGCGGTTTTGGTGCATTCTCGTGCATTTTTGATGCATTTTTGGTGCATTTAGGTGCATTCCAGTGCGCTTTTGGTGTGTTTCGGTGAATTTTTGATGTGTTTTACCATGGTCCAGTACAGTTCAGTGCAGAAAAAATGCAGCATGTTCTACTTTTTTTTCTGGAACTGGAACGCACTGGAACTGACTGCATTACGGCTCCAGCGTGGATCTGAATTGCCGGGTGGACGTCCTGGCCATGTGCGCACTCCTGGAGCGCACTCACAGGCGGCGGCGCGTGCGCACCCGCCACACACTGCCTGGCCGTGCCCGCCAGTCGGGCGGACTTGATGTCCGCCCGAGACCCACGATCCCCTGTCATACCTGTAGAACGGGGAACCGACGGTGTAAACACAGCGGTTCTCCGTTATGTTGAAAGGGACAAGACAGATCTACTGATCCCTGTCACTGGGATCAGTTAGATCTGTTCTGTCCCGAACAGCCCTGTCCCCCCACAGTTAGAACACAACCAGGGAACACTGTTAACCCCTTCACTGCCCCCTGCAGGTTAACCCCTTCACTGTCAAAGACATTTATACAGTAATCAGTGGACATTTACATTTCTGATCGCTGTATAATGTCATTGGTTCCAAAAAAGTGTCAAAAATGTCCGACATGTCCACTGCAATATCACAGTCCCGATAAAAATCGCCGCCATTACTAGTAAAAAATAAATAAATAATATAAACGCCATAAATCAATTCCCATAGTTTGTAGACGTGATAACTTTTGCGCAAACCAATCAATATACACTTATATATACACTTATACTCAATATACACTTATACTCAATATATTTATTATAGTAAAAAGTAAAAAATATTGTTCTTTTTTCAAGATCATCGCTCTTTGTTTGTTTATAGCAGCAATCAAAAATGATGCAGAGGTGATTAAATACCACCAAAAGAAAACTCTATTTGTGGGAAAAAAATTATATAAATTTTGTTTGGGTACAACGTTGCACGACCACGCAATTGTCATTCAAAATGCAACAGCGCTGAAAGCCAAAAATTGGTCTGGGCAGGAGGGGGGTTTAAGTGCCCAGTAAGGAAGTGGTTAAATATGCAAAATGTTGCTAACTGAACTAACAGAACATGATTTAAGTAGTGTCCCTTACACATAAGCAGTTGCAAGTGCACTGCACTTGCAAAAATGGCTGCAAACGACCACCTAACAAACAGAAAAATTGCTTAGCAAACAAAATGTACTGTAGCAAACAAAAATCTCCTCTAGCACCCACCCACCAATAAATCGCTGTTTTTAACAGATTTTCTAAAGCTAATCTGTCCCTCACAGCAGCAGCAGCAGCATCCTCTCCCTACACTAGTATGAAATGATTTTCTAAAGCTAATCTGTCCCTCACAGTAGGAGCAGCATCCTTTCCCTACACTATTATGAGATGATGTGACATGCAGCACTACGTGACTCCAGCTTATATAGAGGCTGGGTCACATGATGCACTGGCCAATCACAGCCATGCCATTAGTAGGCATGGCTGTGATAGCTTCTAAGGGCAAACGAGTGAGACACTTGTTGATTGGCTGCCCTGCAGCTATTCAACAGGCGCAAAAAAATACCCAAACCCCGACTTTTTCTCAAATGTCCAGGTTTGGGTTCGGGACACGGACACCCTAAAGTCCGGTACGAACCCGAACTTTATAGTTCGGGTTCGCTCAACTCTATATGCATCCACATACTGTAGATCACCCATGCAATTTGAGAATCTATGCCTCAAACAGTCTCCCCAAAGACACCTAATCTCTCTGACATATTCCATGTTAATGCAGACAGCCCCCCCCCCCCACAGCCAGATAAATCTAAAATGGCCTGGGAGAAGAAGCTACAGCGTACCTTTACTGATGAGGACTGGGTAACAACAACTGAATACACTCACAAAGGCTTGCTAAATGTAGCGACTCAGGAAAACTGTTACAAGGTAAGGACAAGGTGGTACAGGACCCAGGCACTACTGCATAAGTTTTCACCTTCTACACCAAACACATGCTGGAGATGCAGTTCGGAGGTCGGCACAATGTTCCATATCTGGTGGACGTGCAAAAGACTACACCCATCAATTCATGATGCAATTGCAATCGTCACAGCATACACCCTAGATTTCACTCCAGAACAATACGTCCTCCATCATACCTCTCTCCCTAAAAGAACATACAAGTCACTGGCCATGTATTTAGTAAACGCGTCTAGAATGTGTATTCCAGTTCACTGGAGATCAACTTGCACCCCTAGTGTAAAGGAATGGCTCACTAGAGTCAACAAAATTGAGCAAATCGAAGAACTGATCCATATCTCACAAGACCGAATGTCTATATTTACGACCACGTGGGCCTGTTGGACTCACTTTAAATCTAACAGACATTACGAGAATCTCCTACAAATAACTTAACCACCAGATATGATTGCCATCCCACCTATAGTCACACCTTTTCTGGAAGTAATGAAAATTGGATATGGCCCTATGGAGAGGAGTGGGACAGTGTTCCAGACTTCCTACTCTGCCCCCCCCTTTTCCCCCTTTTTTTCTTTCCTCTCTCTCTTTTTTCTCTCTCTCCTCCTTCTCTTTCTTCTAACTTCTGGTTCCCAGCATTTTATGTCCAGACCCACCCCAGACTTCCACTGAACGACCGCATGTTGCACTGAAGAGCCGACCACACATATACACTCCTCGTGAGGTCAGTGGGTGCTAAGTTACAATCAACATACCATATCCATTATAACTAAGTGTGTGGAAGCCGTGGGGATAGGGATCACCTATTTTGTCCCGGGCCCTATCTAGCTACGCCAGAAGGTGTTTAACGGTGATATAGACTGCAAGGACATTGCTACACTCATTGCCAGGTTTACCCATTTTGTTTTCTTTCTGGGTATGTAGCTATGAAAACGTTAATGCTGATTGTAACGTGATCATTGCCTTGTCTTTTTAATATTATATTTGTCTTAATAAAAGATTATGGAAAAAAGAAAAGAAATGTTATTAGTCGATATTTCAAGTAATGGAAAGTCAAGTTATCTCATAATAAAGATTCTAAACACCTGAGATGGTATTTTATGTCTTAACCTTTTTCCTTTCACTGGAATTTTCATGTGTAACTCTGAAACGTTGTTGATACCATTATGTTTTATTACCTTTTGCGTTTCTTTTCCCAAGAGGTCTATCAACAGCTTGATGGTTGTATCAAACTATCGCGTTGCTTACTTGTTATTCCTTTATATTGATATTAGCTTCCTTAAGTGGAGGTTACAAATGATGGATGAGTATAACCGAATGCTAGATATAACCCTATGTAACAGATTTTGTTGTTGTTTTGTGTGATGTTATTTCACTTTAAAAAAATAAATACAAATTATAGTATAAAAATAAAAAAAAGGTAAAGTTTTTGCCTTTCTATCTGTGTTTCAAAGACTGTGGGCCTCTCAGCACATGAATGAGAAGCCACAATATGGATCTTTCTGCACTTCAGAATTTTGTTTTTTAACATAGAAATACAGAAATTCATATCTCTTCCTTTAGCTACATGGAGGAATAACTAAAAGCCATCATCTTTGTGAGGTAACTGTCTAAGCTTACTGTATATTTGCATAGGGTAGCTCCAGGTTCATTGCCATCTCTCCCTGTGTTTGTTTTAACCGGGGAAGAATAGCCTTGCAATAAAAACAATACAGAAATAAGCATTAAAAAAGGGCAGCACACAATGGGCAGTTTTTGCATGTGTCGTAAACAAGTGAACATACCAAAACCATCTTGTGTGAGGGCACCAACCTACAGTATCTCACAAAAGTGAGTACACCACTCACATTTTTGTAAATATTTTATTATATCTTTTAATGTGACAACACTAAAGAAATGACACTTTGCTACAATTTAAAGTAGTGAGTGTACAGCTTGTATAACAGTGTAAATTTGCTGTCCCCACAAAATAACTCATCATACAGCCATTAATGTCTAAACCGCTGGCAACAAAAGTGAGTACACGCCTAAGTGAAAATGTTCAAATTGGGCCCAAAGTGTCAATATTTTGTTTGACCATCATTATTTTCCAGCACTGCCTTAACCCTCTTGGGTGTGGAGTTCACCAGAGCTTCACAGGTTGCCATTGAAGATCTCTTCCACTCCTCCATGAGGACATCACAGAGCTGGTGGATGTTAGAGACCTTGTGCTCTTCCACCCTCCATTTCAGGATGCCTCACAGATGCTCAGTAGGGTTAAGGTCTGGAGACATGCTTGGTCAGTCCATCACCTTTACTTTCAGCTTCTTTAGCAAGGCAGTGGTTGTCTTGGAGGTGTGCTTGGGGTCGTTATCATGTTGGAATGCTGCCCTGCGGCCCAGTCTCCGAAGGGAGGAGATCATGCTCTGCTTCAGTATGTCACAGTACATGTTGGCATTCATGGTTCCCTCCATGAACTGTAGCTCCCCAGTTCCAGCAGCACTCATGCAGCCCCAGACCATGACACTCCCACCACCATGCTGGACTGTAGGCAAGACACACTTGTCTTTGTACTCCTCACCTGGTTGTCACCACCCATGCTTGACACCATCTGAACCAAATACATTTATCTTGGTCTCATCAGACCACAGGACATTGTTTCAGTAATCCATGTCCTTAATCTGCTTGTCTTCAGCAGACTGTTTGCGGGCTTTCTTATGCATCATCTTTAGAAGAGGCTTCCTTCTGGGACGACAGCCATGCAGACTAATTTGATGCAGTGTATGGCATATGGTCTGAGCACTGACAGGCTGACCCCCAACTGCTTCAACCTCTGCAGCAATTTCCCAAAGACAACCACTGGATATGACGCTGAGCATGTGCACTTCAACCTCTTTTTAAACCACTGTATAGAGGGGGCAGAGCTTGGCCACACACCGAGATGGCCGCATAGATCTCCCTCTCTGCCAGCACAGGGAAGTATCCCAGGCATAGGACCCGCTACAGCTGTGACATCCACCTCCTATTCGGCTGTCTGAGACATCACAGACCGTGACCAGGAAGAAAACTCCCTAATCGGAGCCGAGGAAACTCACTTAGTGAGGCCCAGCCTGGAAACAGACAAGTGAGGCCCAGCCTGGAAACAGACAAGATGGTGCCGGGGACTCCTGTAGAGTAGCGCTCCCAGCCCTACACCACACCTCTTCCAAAGTGACTGGACTGCTCCACACCGCAAGGGAGCATCCAGGGACAGCACAAAGAGAGCTGTGTCCTCCCCACATGCCTCACCTTCTCACCAATGTCCGGTAAGCAAGAAACACCTCACTTACCACCAACCCCTTGAGGCTGATACGAACGATCACTCTGACTCCGACCAAGACCGTTCAGGGTCACTTGCCACTCTCCTGACTACAGACAATCCTGTATCCGAAAACATCCTCAAACACATGCTCCTGTCCTTACAAAAAGACCTTAGGAAGGACCTCAGGAAGGACATAAATCAAGCCGTGTCCCACATGCAACACCAGATTGATGATCTAGGCGCGCACTTGAACACCAACTCAGCAATTATGTTTCTGAATACAACGAATTAGTCGATGTACACCAACACCAAGCTGAACAACTACAATGATTCACAGCGATAATGGCGGACCTAGAAGACTGCTTGAGTTTGAGAGTGTTTGAGAGTACCTGAGTATTGTGGGTACTTGAGAGTACCTGAGTATTGGAGAGTACCTGAGTATTGGAGAGTAGCTGAGTATTGAAGAGTACCTGAGTATTGGGAATATTGGGGGTAACTGAGTGTTGGGAGTACCTGAGTATTGGGGGTACCTGAGTGTTGGGGGTACCTGAGTATTGGGGTACCTGAGTGTTGGGGGTACCTGAGTATTTGAGAGTACCTGAGTATTTGAGAGTACCTGAATATTGGGGGGTACCTGAGTGTCGGGAGTACCTGAGTGTTGGGAGGACCTGAGTGTGGGAATATTGTGAGTATCAAAATATTAGGTGAATAACTGGGTATAGGGAGTACCGGTGCATAGCAAGTACCAGGGTATCAGGTGAGTACCTGAGTAATATAGTGTGAGTACCCGAGCGTGGAGTGAGTACTAAGCGCTGTGAGTACCGTGTACTGTGAGTATTAGCGACAGGCAGCCAGCGTTTAGTTAATTGGCTAGGGCATAATTCCCAGTCCCCACTAAATCAATAGGTACGATGCCCTGCGGGTGTGGAGAAGCTATTCGGGATACATCTTGTCACATGTATGCGTTCCTTGATCATGAGATTGAGGGCGAATACTGCTGTACAAAATGTAAGAACGTTGTTTCCCTGGAAGCACAGGTTCTGAATCTAAGGAAGCAACTGTCAACACTGAGACGACTCTCCATACTTAAGGAGAGTTGGGATCGTACTCGGCAGGTGCCGGCAGGGGCCAGCACAGAGGAGGGTGGAGACACAGAGGCGCAGGCACCACAACAGAGTAGATGGGTGACAGTTAGGAAGGGTAGAAGGGAAAGAGTCAGGGAGGCTGATCCTGGGCTGGAGCATCCCAATAGGTACACTACGTTGTGTGATATTGCGGAAACCAGCCAGGAACCAGCATCGCTGGAGCAGAGTGGCGCCCCTAACTGCCAGGGGAGTAACTCCTCCAGCGAGGGTGGGGATGAAGTCAGGCGGAAGGTAAGGCAGATCGTGGTGATGGGGGACTCGATTCATAGAAACACAGAGAGGCCAATCTGTCACAAAGACCTGAAGAACCGAACTGTAAACTGTTTACCGGGCGCTCGGGTTCAGGACATCACGGATCGGGTGGACAGATTGCTGGGAGGGACTGGGAAAGACCCGGCTGTCATGGTGCATGTTGGGGAAAGATTACAAGCACTGAACTTATTCTCTCTTGAGAGGGGATATGATTTTAATGTACAAATAATGTACTGGTGACCCCACTATAGGGACAAAACTATTCAGTGCAAGGGAGTACACAAAGACACGCGTCCAGTCACTAAGAATAGAGGAAAGGCGGTTTAACCTTAAAATGCGTAGAGGTTTCTTTACGGTAAGAGCAGTGAGAATGTGGAATTCTCTTCCAAATGCAGTGGTCTCTGCTGGGAGTGTAGATACATTCAAAAAACTACTAGATGCACACCTAAGGGACCAAAGCATTGAGGGATATATAATGTAATACTGACATGAAAGCACACACATAGGTTGAACTTGATGGACTCGTGTCTTTTTTCAACCTCACTAACTATGTAACTATGTAACTGCTCGCGCAGGAACAACCTCAAAATTAGAGGCATCCCTGAGTCCGTTCCTCCTGCAGAGCTTGCCCTCTACCTACAGCAATTTTTCAAAGCACTGGTCCCCTCCCTATCTGCCTTGGATCTCACAATCGACAGAGTGCACAGGATCTTTAAACCATTGCACATTCCTGTAGATAAACCATGGGATGTACTAGCAAGACTGCATTTTTTCCAAGCCAAAGACCGCATTGTCACCTCCGCCAAGAACATAGCATCCTTCCCGGAGCCATATACATCCCTAGCTCTATTCAACGACATCTCTGCCGCTACAGCACAACTGCGCAAAGATCTCTCTCCAGTGACCTCAATCCTAAGGGAGTGTCACATTGTATACAAGTGGGGATTCCCTACCAAGCTCATTGTCACATAGCAAGGCAAAGCCATGACCATCTACCACCTCAAGCAGGGCATAAAGCAGGTTCAGAATTGGGGCCTATCCCCTCCATCCATGGCTGCTCCCTCCCAACCTACCTTCCCACAACATATTTCGGATGAAAGACTCCAACCTAACAACACCTGATTTCTATCAGATTTCTTCATTACCGCAGCTGTAACTTTGCACCAATTCATTAGCACTTCCCTGTGCTGAGCTCCAAATTTGGTTCACTCATTCCTTTCTCTATAGTTATAGATTTTACAGTTTGATGTATTATAACCCAAGTCGCATATGTTATCCTCCACCCCGGATTACCGGTGTGCTATGCACACGATTTTGTGCGTTATTCCCCTTACCTTTCTTACCTTTCTTTCTCACCCTTCGTTCCCCCCCTTCCACCAATCCCCTAAAGCGAGCTGGTGCAAACACTTTTTCTCAACTTACGATATGCCTTGGTACACTTGGTACCTTAACCATTTTGTTTTTCTTTTGCTTTCGCGACTCAGCCTCCTTTCTCCTCCACTCCATAGAGACGGACCTTAATGGTCGATACCTTATCCTTACAGCAAAAATTAACAACCATCGTATTAACGTTAGTCAATATATACGACCCCAATCTCCACCAAAACATTTTTTTCAAATCTTTATTTTCCAAACGTCAACCATACAGATCGAACCCCATTATAATCTGTAGAGACTTTAATGAGGTTATCAAACCTAAAATAGACTTCACTAACCCAAAACGTAATCATCTTCAAATCTACATTCCTTAATATCCCAAGAAGACCTCTTTGACCTTTGGAGGTGCACGCATGGAAACGAGAAAGATTTTACCTTCTATCCGCTGCTCACAAAGTGTATTCCAGACTTAATTTCTTTCTGGTAGACAAATTCACCCTACAAAGAGTAGTCTCTACTTCCATAGGCCTAATCACCTGGTCGGATCACTCCCTCATAACCTTAGAGCTAACCGAAACAACAAACAACGGCACCTTTTCCCCATGGAGAATTTTGCAGACCACGAGAAAAGGACACGCCTGCTCTCCATCAAACAACTCACATCTCAAATAGGTACATTAGAAGCTCAAAATAAACAAAAAATTGACCCTACCACCTCCATTAAACTAAAAGACCTACGATCCCAACTAAGCAAACACTTTTAAAAGATCCTTCGTATCCTACATTAAACGCTTACGACTTAGTTTTTATGCATCAAATAATAAACCCGGAGCATTCCTAGCAAAGCAACACAAATGCAAACAGTAGCATCTAAAATAATGTTCCTCACAAACGAACAAAACCAAAAAAATCATAATCCATCTGAAATTGCAGACCAGTTTAGGAAATTTTACTCGTCTCTATACTACTTACAAGACAACCCAACCTCCCCGACAATTTCTAAAAATGATCAACCTCCCCTTCCTCTCA
This sequence comes from Glandirana rugosa, assembly GCA_018402905.1. Lineage (NCBI taxonomy): Eukaryota > Metazoa > Chordata > Amphibia > Anura > Ranidae > Glandirana > Glandirana rugosa. Next base: position 501,056 of record BLSH010213159.1, on the reverse strand, counting down.
GAATCACAACTAGTGAAACTTTCGGTCCCATTTACCCCAAGTGAAATAGCCAAATCCATTAAGTCACTGCCCCTCCATAAATCTCCAGGCCCCAATGGCTTTATAAATTAATATTACAACCTTTTTTCTGACCAATTAACACCCCACCTAACAAACACATTCCACAAAATCATATACACAGGAACCTGCCCCCCCCCCAAGAATTTTTAGAATCAACTATAGTGACCATTCCCAAACCGGGTAAAGCCCCAGATAACCCAGCACCTTACCACCCTTTATCCTAAATTCAGACACTAAACTATGCGCCAAAATTCTAGCCAACAGGATCTCCCAATTCACTCCCCTACTCATACACCCTGATCAAGTGGGGTTCGTTCCTGGCCGCCAGACCACTGATGGCACCCGCCGTTCAATCAACCTTATCCAATGGGCCGAACACCACCATATACCTGATCTAGCAATCTCCCTTGATGCTGAAAAAGCATTTGATAGAGTCAATTGGCTATACATGACCGAGGTCCTATGGAGGTTTGGCTTCCAGGAACGGATCCTATCGGCTATTACCACCCTGTATACATGCCCAACAGCTAAGGTCTGGACTTCAGGCTTCCTATCGCCCTCATTCCCTATTACAAATGGAACAAGACAGGGCTACCCCTTCTCTCTGATTATATTTTCCCTCATTATGGAACCCTTAGCAGAACATATCCGATCCAATACTTCAATCTCTGGTATACAGATAGGAAACACCCAGCATAAAATTGGCTTATATGCAGACGATGTAATAATTTTCCTCACAGACCCTTTACAATCTCTTCCCCCTTAACTCAATTATTAGAACACTTTGGGACCATCTCCTTCTACAAACTAAACCATAATAAATGCCATATGCTTCCCATTAGCCTACCCCCTCCCATTAAACACCACATAGCAGAGCTAGCACCTTTCTCGTGGGCTCCCTTAGCTTCCCTCCAAAACTTTGGGATCCAGCTATCCTCCCCCAGCTCCAAAATCCTTCACATCAACTTTGCCACATTAATATAAAAAATCACTAACCTCTCCTCCTCCCTCCAGAAACTTTCACCATCCTGGGCAGGCCGTAAAGCCCTAGTCAAAATGTTTATACTCCCCCATATCCTATACCTTTTCCGAGCCCTCCCTGTACCCTTCCTCTCAACTCACCTATAGAAACTTCAGTCCATCATCAACACTTTGATATGGCAAGGAAGGTGCCCTAGTTTCAAATCAGCATATCTTTTCCACCCTATCAAGCTTAATGGGTTGGGAGCACTGAATATCTCATTATATTACAAAGCTAATTTATTAAACCATACCCATGTATGTTGGAAACCTGACACTTCTCCATCCACACCAGATTGACAAAGATGCACTTCAACATGACCTTAAAGCCTATCTAGGAGCCCTAATCCTTCATCCACATCCCCGGAAACACTTTCTAGACAGCATCAACGCCATTCATAAAACATGGTCCTCATTAAGGAATAAAGCAACTACCCTATCCTCTAAAACTCTGAACAATATCCCAATATCCTCCTTAGGGATAATGATACCCGACTTAACTACCCACAAATGGGAATCAGCCGGAATCACCACAGTGAGACAACTATACTTCCAAAACTCCTTCTGTTCCTTCCAAGAACTTTCTTCTACCTTTCAAATACCATACACCTCATTCTACCAATACCTGCAAATTCGTCATGCCTTAAAGGACATCCAAATCAGCAACTTGGACTCTCTGAGCCCCATTATAAACATAATGGGATCCCCCTCAAACCTACATAAGGACTAGGCCCTATCTACCTCTCCCTGTCTACTTCAACACGACTAGACAAATCAAAACCACTATTAAACTGGGAAACAAATCTTTCTTTCTCTTCGACCCTTGAACAATGGCAAACAGCTCAAACCCTCTCACGGAAACACTCCAAATGCATCTCACATTGGGAAACTGCACAAAAACTAACCTACCATTGGTACCTAACTCCACAGAAATTAGCAAAAATCTACCCTAACCAATCCCCCTTTTGCTGGAGGAATTGTGGCCTTCCTGGATCACTCTTACATATCTGGTGGCAATGACCCATCATTCAACCCCTCTGGAACCAACTCTTCGACCTGATATCCACAATCACCAACCAGAACTTCTCTCCGTATGCAAAAATAGCCTTACTAGGAATAAGCATGGACTCCTGGTCATACAAATACCACATCATACTTACCCACTTTTTTATAGCAACAAGACTCTCCATATCACGCAAGTGCAAAACTTCAACTCCAACAACCCACAACGAGGTGATAAACACTCTCAATGAACACACTCAACAAGAATATTGCTTTGCAAAAGCCCACCTCTTGCATGGAAAATTTCTACGAGACTGGCAACCTTGGATATCGGACCCACAATGCTCGCTCCAACCCTAGAGCCTTGCAAACCCTTTGGATAAACCCATACTCTCTGACTCAATTCTATTCCTCTCATCTGACCCAGGCAACGGAACCTCCTATGCTCTTAGTCAATGGTGTATAAGTAATATACTTACAAACTTCAAGCACGCCTCATAACTAAGTGTTGCACCAGCTCACCACCCCACCTCTCACTTCCTCCCCTTTTTCCTTCCTCTTCCTCCCCTCTTTCTCTCTCCTACCTCCCTATGACCACACAACAACTATGTTAAAACTTATAATTCTCTAGTCTTGAACCTGTTCAAGGACATGCCTTAAGGAAACTGCAACATCTGACCACCAAGCCCAAGGCACATTTTGCTCCCAGATGGGGTGTCTGGGCCGTTTAACCAACAATTAACTGCTAATACATTACTCACCAATACATAAATTAGGTGGCCACGCAGTAGTTATATTGGGAGCATGTCCTTACTACTACTACTCTTATGATTAACACTGTTTCAATCTCTTATGACACATTATTATGCAATACCTCCTGTATTTCTTACAACATCTAATAAAAACCTATTGAAACTAAACTGCTCTATGGTCCTGGCCACCATGCTGCAGCTCAGTTTCAGGGTTTTGGCAATCTTCTTATAGCCTAGGCCATCTTTATGTAGAGCAACAATTTTTTTTTTTCAGATCCTCAGAGAGTTCTTTGCCATGAGGGGCCATGTTGAACTTCCAGTGACCAGTATAAGAGGGTGAGGGTGATAACACCAATTTTAACACACCTGCTTCCCATTCACACCTGAGAACTTGTAACAAGTCACATGACACTGGGGACATTTTCACTTAGGGTGTACTCAGTTTTGTTGCCTGTGGTTTAGACATTAATGGCTGTGTGTTGAGTTATTTTGAGGGGACAGCAAATGTACACTGTTATACAAGCTGTACACTCACTACTTTACAGTGTAGCAAAGTGTAATTTCTTCAGTGTTGTCACATGAAAAGATATATTAAAATATTTACAAAAATGTGAGGGATGTACTCACTTTTGTGCAATACTGTATGCCCTTTGTTTTTTCCCCTAGGGCTATACCTCCAGTTTGATGGAATAAAGCCACCAGATCAAATAAATATAATGGCAAGCATAGCAAATGGTGGAATTAAATAGAGGGGTGTTTTAGAGCACACCTCTGTTGAGAGCAAAAATTTGTGGTGATGCGCCACACAAAGGGCAGCTTTGCCTGCTTTAGCAACAGGTATGGAACAATGGCCACCTGTGTGAGAGGGCTGCCAGCCTTTTGCTATTAGGTCTTCTCCTTTCACACATGCCTACATTTTAGTGGATCCAGCTACCATCAGGATAAGGCAAAGAGGTTCTTTTTATGTTATCTCTGAGTAAGGGAATATATGCTCCCTATTAGATGATGACATACATTGGATCTCTATATGATTATAATATAGGGGAGGGGTGTATGTCCACCTTGAAGCTGCCCAAGTATCCTCCCATTTCTCAAGGCCAGCATCACAACCCTCTTCTGCCTTCTTCTGCCTCTGCCTCACAGTAAAAATGATTATTTTGGTGTATTTAGGACAATTGGTTTGGCACTGGCTGGTGGACCCCACAGACTAGGGGGACTGAGACAGCTCCCTCATTTGTCCTTTGATTAAGGCAGCCAAGACTCAAGACTAGGTCACCTAATACTTAGACTGGACAAGCATATGAAAAAGGCATGAGAGGTTAGAGTTTCTGTCTGTTTCAGGAAGTCAATATTTTAATTTTAGAGTTCCCAAGCTGCTGATGTGATCGGGTGTAGAGATCCAAGCTGCTGCCAAAAATCTGCTAAATCCCCGCTACAGAGGCATCTCCTGGTGGTCCTCACCCTCTTCCTGCCTCATAGAGAGATCAGTGCCCCTCTTGGATCATTCTGTACCACTGTCCGGACACCAGGTCCATGACAAGAAAGAAGGCAGAAGCTGAGGCACCAGGATGCGCTCTCTAAAATAGTGCCGTTCTGCCCCATCCTCATACTCCTCAGGGCAGAAGCAGGGATGCAGATGCCAGGCTGGAGCGCTTTCCTTGGGTGCCGGCTGAAGAGGCACCAGAGCACTCAAGCCAATATAGTAGACAAATCCTTACCTGCATTGATGGCCTGAGTTGATCCCTGCTGAGCACACCAGCACATAGAGAGGAGGGGGAGACACAGCACAAGAGAAGGACTGGGCAGTGCATACCCCAGCCATTCTGCATGACTCCTCTCCAGAGCCTACCTTGAGCGATGTTTTCAGAACAGTACAGTCCAGCAATACGGTTCTCACTACACTTACAAATCAATTTCTAGAACTGAGGGGGGATGTAAATCTTATCCGCCATGAAATACAAAAGGTGCATAAGTGCACCTCAGCACTGTAGGGCAGAGTAAGCTCACTGGAAGATGAGATGGCCCCAGCTAAATGGGACATAAATGCTAAGAGCCCTTTCACACTGGCATGGTGTGGGTGGTAGCTGTAAAGCGCTGCTAGTTTTACCACTTTTATCGCAGCACTTTTCAGTCGCTAGCAGGTGCAGGACTTTTCTTCCTGTCCTGCAAGCGCCCCACCCCATTGTGAAATCACTCGGACTTTCACACTAGGGCTGCAGGGGAGGCAGTGTTCAGGCACTTTACAGGCACTATTATTAGCGCTAAGTGCCTGAAAACCATCCCAGTGTGAAAGGGGTTTAATGGTATTGCTGTCTAACATTATGCAAATTGAATCGATGATATTGAAAACCGCTTATGCAGAAATAATTTCTGGATCCTAGGCTTACCTGGGCGCATTGAGGGGAGGGATCCAGTTGCTTTTATAGAACAATGGCTGCTTGACACATTTGACAAGAAACATTTTATGGTGTTTTTAGAGGTAAAACGGGCACTTAGAATTCCCTCTCACCCTCTTCCCCTTGGCAAAACCTACCTCGTCCATTTATCCTCAAGTTCTTGCACTATAAAGACCGAGACAACATCCTCTCTATCAACCACACTAAAGACACTGTGGAAATAAATGTCTTAAAACTCTATTCTTGCTCTCCCGATTTTTCAGTGGAAGTGAAAAAATGAGGGTTCAGTACAAAGATGTTAACTGCCGCCTGTGTGCCCTCCAGCTCTCCTACACAATGTTACTTACTAGCTTACTGTAGTTAGTTTCATAGATTTTAGAGGTGGGGAATGCTAGGTTAATCCCTAGATATTGGATATATTCTGTTTTCCAGGAACAGGGGAATAAGGTTTGTAAATGTTGAATTTGTGTCTTTGGTATATTGTTTGTTAGAGCATGAAATTTAGCCACATTCATTTTGTAATATGAAGCTGCTCCAAAGGCGTTTATTGCTTTATTAATCTGTATTAGGAAAGGGGCAATTTTAGTGAATGTTAAAATTACATCATCTGCAAATAAACTGCAGATGCTGTCGTCTGGATACCATATATATTTGGAGATGTACGGATAGTTTTAGCAAAGGGTTCCATAATTAGTGAGAAAATGATGGGTGAGAGGGGGCAGCCCTGTTGTGTGCCATTTGTGATGTTAAAACTATTTGAAAGGACAGATGAGTTAAAGATACAAGCCGATGGGTTGGAGTAAAGGGCCATTATAGATGAGAGTATAGGCCCTTTAAATCCAAATCTGCCCAAAAGATACCCCAGTGCACCCTATTGAATGTTTTTTTCTACATGGAGAGCGATAAAGGCAACAAATATCTTACGTTTTTCGACTAATCTTAATAGTTTGATCATGCGGCATGTTCCATCAGGTGCCTGCCTTCCTTTTACAAAGCCAACTTGATCTACCGCAATTAACTGAGGTGTGGCTAATCTAATTGCAATAGCTTTAGCATAAATTTTTAGGTCAGTATTTAGGAGCGATATTGGCCTAAAATTCTGAGGGGAAGTGGGCTTTTTTCTAGGTTTAGGTAAGATAATAATGATCACTTAGAGCATCTAGCCAGGGAATGTCCCTGATGAAGCAGCCTTAAAAGTGGTTACTAGGTGTGGGATTAATGTTTCTTGAAAGGATTTATAATATTCTGCCCATAGTCCATCTGCACCTAGTAAATTATTGAGTGCTAGGGAAGCAATAACTTTTTTAAGCTCTTCTTCAGTGAAGGGGCATTAAGGGCTTCAAGTGTAGTGGGGTGTAATGAGGGTAAGGTGATAGGATCCAGGAAATGTGATATGCTTTCACATGTAGGTTGACATGTGTTTACGTCTCCAGAGAGATTATACAGGTTTTTATAATATTCCATGAATGCATTTGCTATTTCCTTTGGATGAAATACTTTGTCTTTCATTTTTGGGTGGTATTGATAAGCTAGTCTAGATTTAGCCTGCCTGGATTGAACTTGCCAAGCTAGAAACCTACCGGTTTTATTGCTTTGAGAGTATACCTTAGCACAGAGTTTTTTGGAGAGTTTATCATGGACATACGTCAGAAGTTGTTGCAATTAATTCCTGCATTCTTGTAATTGTTGGGTCACGGCTTGTGAGACCTGCTGCTTATTTATGCCTTCTAAGTGATGAATATGGGCCAGAAGGTCATGCATGGCCTGGGCTCTTTTTCTTTCTTCTCTAGATGCTAGCTGGATAAATAGGCCTCTTATGAACGCTTTATATGTACCCCAAACCGTAGATGCTGGGGTCTCTGGTGAGACATTGTTCTCAAAGAATTCAGACAGTTGGGATTTAAGTTTAGCACAATTTGTATTATTGCCAAAAAGGTATGTATTATTGCACCATAGCAAAACTGGACAAATGGACTGGGTATCTTTAAGATCCACTGATATAGGGGCGTGATCCGACCAAGTTATATCATGTATAGACACGTTCTGTACCTTGTTCAGTAACTGGATTTCAGATATAACTATGTCGATCTGTGAATATGACTGGTGAAGGTGTGAGAAAAAGGTGAAATCCTTTTCTATGGCATGTGTGCACCTCCACACATCATAAAGCCCTTCATTGTGTAGTAAGGCTTTAAGAGATTGCTTCGGTGCAGAGGAGGGGTTACAGCTGTCCATCTTGGGATCTACTGTTAAGTTGAAGTCACTCAACAGTACTAGCGTTCCTTTCTGGACTGCTCTAATTTTTTTCAAAAGTTTACGTATGTAGGACAATTGTTTCTGATTTAGCGCATAAACGTTGGCAATAGTATAAAGCATGTTGTTAATATAACAAATCAATATAATATATCTAGAGTTGATCGAACCTCTGGAAGTTCGGGTTCTGCAGGTCCGGCCGAACTTCCGGACAAAGTCCGGGTTCGGGACCGGACTTGACCCGAACTTTGTCCGGGACCCCGAACCCCATTGAAATCAATGGGGACCCGAACTTTTAGGCACAAAAATGACAACTCACTGAAGTTGAATTGTCATCTAGGGTTCTACCTGTCGACATTGGGGAGGAGACGTGGCTTCGTTAGAGAATTTCGGAATGATGTGTTACT
>BLSH010213159.1:468558-485743 GCA_018402905.1 Glandirana rugosa | reverse complement strand
GTGCAATAAATGCACAGTAAGGTGCAAATGTACTATGTAGCACTATTTTTTTTTTTTTTTAAACCAGCGATGTGGACACACTTTTTAATTTTGAGCAAGACATGCACCGCTGGCTGCAAATGTAGTATTTAGAATATTTTTTTTAAACCAGCAATGTAGACGCACTTTTTATTTTTGTGCAAGAAATGCACCGCTGGCCGCAAATGTAGTATTTAGAATATTTTTTTTAAACCAGCAATGTAGACGCACTTTTTATTTTGGTGCAAGAAATGCACCACTGGCCGCAAATGTAGTATTTAGAATATATATATATATTTTTTAAATCAGCAATGTAGACGCACTTTTTATTTTTGTGCAAGAAATGCACCGCTGGCCGCAAATGTAGTATTTAGAATTTTTTTTTTTAAACCAGCAATGTCGACGCACTTTTTAATTTTGTGCAAGAAATGCACAGCAAGGTGCAAATGTACTATGTAGAACTATTTATTATTCTTTTTTTTAAACCAGCAATGTAGACGCACATTTTATTTTTGTGCAAGAAATGCACCGCTGGCCGCAAATGTAGTATTTAGAATATTTTTTTTTTCAAACCAGCAATGTAGACACACTTTTTATTTTTGTGCAAGAAATGCATTTCACGCCGCAAATGTAGTATTTAGATTTTTTTTTTTTTTTTTTAAACCAGCAATGTAGACACACTTTTTAATTTTGTGCAAGAAATGCCCCTCTGGCCACAAATGTAATATTTTGCACAAAAAAAAAAAAAATTTGTCTAATTGGAATGTAAAAGCAGTATTTAAATATGTCAAAATGTAGACGCACTTTTTATGTTTGTGCAAGAAATGCACCGCTGCCCGCAAATGTAGTATTTAGAATATTTTTTTTTTCAAACCAGCAATGTGGACGCACTTTTTATTTTTGTGCAAGAAATGCACCGCTGGCCGCAAATGTAGTATTTAGAATTTTTTTTTTTTTTAAACCAGCAATGTAGACGCACTTTTTAATTTTGTGCAAGAAATGCCCCTCTGGCCGCAAATGTAATATTTTGCACAAAAAATAAAATAAAATACATTTGTCTAACTGCAATGTAAAAACAGTACTTAAATATGTCAAAATGTTGCCAACTGAACTGACAGAACATGATTAAAGTAGTGTCCCTGACACGCAAGCAGTTGCAAGTGCACTGCACTTGCAAAAATGGCTGCAAACGCCCACCTAACAAACAGAAAAATTGCTTAGGTTTTATATGAGGCACTTTACTAAGCAAACAAAATGTACTCTAGCAAACAAAAATCTCCTCTAGCACCCATCCACCAATAAATCGCTGTTTTTAACAAATTTTTAACAGATTTTCTAAAGCTAATCAGTCCCTCACAGCAGCGGCAGCATCCTCTCCCTACACTAGTATGAGCTGATTTTCTAAAGCTAATCTGTCCCTCACAGCAGCAGCATCCTCTCTCTACCCTAGTATGAGATGATGTGACATGCAGCACTACCTGACTCCAGCTTATATAGAGGCTGGGTCACATGATGCACTGGCCAATCACAGTCATGCCATTAGTAGGCATGGCTGTGATGGCTTCTAAGGGCAAACGACTGAAACGCTTGTTGATTGGCTGCCCTGCAGCTATTCAACAGGTGCGAAAAAATACCCGAACCCGGACTTTTTCTCAAATGTCCGGGTTCGGGACATGGACACCCTAAAGTCCGGTACGAACCCGAACTTTACAGTTCGGGTTAGCTCAACTCTATTCTCTAACTATGCAAGGGGTGTTAGTATACTTATGTCTTCTAAAGTGTATTATTCTTGCAAGTGGACATGCATAGACTCAAAAGGTAGATTCATTTTTTTCTATGTGATATAGCCCATCTCTTTTGCACTCTGGGCAATGTGTATCTATCCCCCCAATGTGTCATGTACCGGGTGTGAGGCTGAGATGTTAGAGGGCTTCCCTTGTGGCTAAGTGCACCGCTACCCTAGAGATGAGACAGGGGAGCAGTGTCCAAAGAAGCACGGGTTGCCAGTAGGATATTCCAGAAGACTTGGAGGCAGGAAGCTGCAGGAACCGCTGGTAGGTACTGGCGTGCTTGCAACTCCTTGAGGAGTCATACACGGTTAGACAGTCCATACACCAGAAGGTGTGGCCGGTGCAGTACACAGGAGCAAGGCTGGGCAAGGTCGCAAAGCAAGCGGGTCAGCAAAGGATCAAGCTAGGAGGGTAGTCGGTGAAGCAAGCCGGGGGTCAGAACAGGAGAGCAGGTTCAAGGTCAGGACAAGCCGGGTCGAATAACAGGAGATCAATCAGGATATCAGGAACACAGGAATCACAGGGGAGCTGAGAGATAATCCAGCAAAGTAATCCCGTCAGTGGCAGGTTTAAATAGCCCAGAGGGCGCCAAAGTGTTTGTTACTGCACATCTGCGTGTGCCCAGCACGTCCCCGTGCATCAGTGTGCGTCAACGTTCATTTGTGCGTCGGCATGCGCCTGCTTGCACAGGCGTGCGCCTGCAGTGGTCGTGTTGGAAATGGGCATTAGGTGCCGTCCTTTGTCTATTTCCCTGACACTATGACAGTGAACTCCTCTGGGTTTGGCCCATTTGCTGGTGGATTATCCTGGGGCTCCATTCCTGGCTGTGGGGGATTTCAATGCAGTGGGAAATCCTGGTATGGAATGATACCCTGTGGGAGTCTAATACACTATTTGCTAATCAAATGCAGGAAGTGGGTCTTCGTGAGAATTGGAGATTTCGCAAACCCACCACTCTCCTCTAATCCTGCTGTTCTAGTACCTACAGTTCCTTGTTCTGGATAGATATGACTCTGGGTACTGACTGCATTCTACCTTAAATAACGAATGTCTTATACCATGCTAGGGGTCTTTCTGACCATTTCCCCTTGGTTGTACAGCTGACCTTCTCTAGTGCCCCCAGACAATTTCATTGGAGGGTCAATGTATTATGGCTGTGCATGCTCCAGCAGAGCAGATCCATAGGGGAATCCCTTACTGAATTATTTATGTTAAATAATTTGTCTGCCTCACTTTCAACTGTATGGGATGGTTTAACCACTTCAGTACCATGCACTTTCCCCCCTTCCCGCCCAGACCAATTTTCAGCATTTAGCATTATCACATTTTGAATGACGATTGTGCGGTCGTGCAACGCTGTACCCAAGCAACATTTTTATCTTTTTTTTCCCACAAATAGAGATTTCTTTTGGTGATATTTGATCACCTCGATTTGACCACCTTGATTACACATACAAAAACCAACAATTTTGGAAAAAACGTTTTTCTCTGTTTCTGTCCCAAAACTTTGTAAATCAGTACATTTTCTCCTTCACTGATGGGCACTGATTAGGCTGCAGTGATGGGCACTGATGAGGCAGTACTGATTGGCACTGATGAGGCGGCACTGATGAGGTGCCACTGATGGGCACTTATATGCAGCACTGATGGGCACTGATAAGCAGCACTTATAGGCACTCATAGGCAGCACTGATGGGCACTGATATTTGGCACTGGGCACTGATAGATGGCGCTGATGGCACTGATAGGTGGCACTGGTGGGCACTGATAGGTGGCACTGGTGGACACTCATAGGTGGCACTGATAGAGAGCACTGTTATGTGGCACTGATAAGGAGGCACTGGCAGGCATCAAAGATGGGCACAGTGCCATCCCTATAGTATGGTATGTGCCCCTTACCTGGTGGCCTTGGGTGGGCTCCCTGGTGGTCCCTGGGTGGGCTCCCTGGTGGTCCCTGGGTGGGTTCCCTGGTGGTTCTGGGTGGGCTCTCTGGTGGTCCTGGGTGGTGATCCTCGGGGGGGCTGCACTGATAAACAATCAGTGCAGACTCCCGTCAGAAGAGCCACTGATCGTGTCTGCAGATGCAAGTAGAGGAAAAGCCGATACACGGCTCTTCCTATTTACACTGGGATCAGCCGAGCTGATCACGTGATAAAGAGCTTCCGATGGAAGCTCTTTACCGAGATCGGTAATGCGGTGTGTCAAACTGACACTCCGCACCACCGATCACCGTGATGTGCGCCCCCACAGGCGCGTGATCGTGAGCTATCCGGCTGGACGTCATATGACGTCCGGTCAGGATAACTGAACTGCTGCCAGGCTTTCATTTGTCTATAGGCCAGGCGGGAAGTGGTTAAAGGCCTATCTGAGAGGTATATGGCTTAAAGGGATCAGTGTTTATAAAAGGTCTGTAGTGGGCTGGGAGTATTTCCTGTCATCTGAAGTTCATAGAACAGAAGTGCAATATTTAGTCTCCCTCCCCACAGAATTTGACATCTTGAAATGATGCTCAATTGGTTTATAGACAAACGGTGCTTGAAAAAGCAACGAACAGACAATTTTTTACAAGTTGCCATTAGTTTGCTGTTGGTGAAAACACAGGTCATTTGTTAGCGGTGATTGCAGGTTCCCAAAATCTCCCACAATGTGTTGTTGTCCATTGTCACTGCCTCGCGTGCTCCTACTCATGGTCCCCAGGGAATCTTAAATATATTTCCACAGTTTTATGGCAATCTCTATAATAGTAAAGTACACTATTCCCCATCGCAATTATTTTAATTTTTGGACTCCATAAATTTGCCCTGTTACTTCTGAGAGGACGGGATAATTTTGAATTCTCCCTTGACAATGAAAAAATTAGTACCAATGTGGCTCAATCCCCTAATAGTAAAGTGCAGGATTTGGATGGCATTTTGGTTGAAATGTATAAGTCTTATGGGGAAGTTTTGCTCACAGCGTTATTAAAAATTTTGAATGCGGCGTGTGAGCTGCATCAACTCCCAGAGTCTATGAACTTAGCTAGTATTATCAATCTCCCAAAAGCAGGGAAAGACAGGCTTTACCCAGATTCATACTACCCAATTTTATTGTTCACTTCAGACATTAAAATCCTGGCTAAGGTGCTGGCGAACAGGCTTAGCAAGGTCATGAGGAACTTGGTGCATCCTGACCAATCAGGCTTTCAACCTACCAGATATACAGCCATTAATATTCGTAGACTTTATCTCAACCAACAAATTCCTTCTGACAATATGGGGGAAAGGGCCATTATCTCATTGGAAGCTGCTAAAGCATTTGATAGTGTGGAGTGGCCCTATATATGGCAGGTGCTGAAACTGTTGCGACCGTTTCATTGGCTGGATTAAATTCAGCTCCTAAAGCTGTCATGCATATTGATAGTTACTATTCAGATGCCTTTCCTCTTCCCAGGGTGTGCCCCCTTTCCCCTCTCCACTTTGCACTGCCAATGGAGCCACTTGCAGTGGCCGTTCATTGGTCTGCCTCTATTTTGGGGTTCTGAAGGGGAGAGAGGGAAGATAAGATATCTTTAAACACTGGTGACTGTTGTCTCTAGGACACACTACAGGCTCTCTGCCATCCCTTATGTCCATTATTAAAACATTTGGCTCTTTCTCAGGTTTTATCATCAATTGGGACAAACCTGTCCTCCTGCCATTGGACACCTAGCAACTGCTGCTTCCAAAATGCGCACAGCAGATTGCAGTAGTGGATTACCTCTATTAGTGGTGGGGAGATCAAATCTTATCAAAATGATGTGGGATCCTCAATTATTATATATTATACACAATTCCCCAATGTGGATCCTACATACCAGGCTTAAATGGATAGATTCCCTTTTTCATAACCTCATTTGGAAGAGCGGGAATCCCAGAATTTGCTTGCCCATTTTGCAATTGCCTAAAGATAGCAGAGGTCTTGCTGTACCTCATGCAAGCTTATATTTTCTTTCTGCGCAACTTCAGCACTTTGCAGGGTGGGGAGTTCAAAACATGATTGACCCTAATCAAGCTATACTGCTCTCCAATATGCTAAATACCATCTCCTGGCTCAGTTAGAAGCAAGTGGGATTAGAGACTCCTCACGATATCCCGGCTTGGAATTGATGAATAAGGTATGGAAAGATATGAAACAAATTATGGGATATAAGGGTGTATCTCAATATACTCCTATATTTGAGGAGTTGAGTAAATTACATGATTTTGATCATTGGTATTGCCAAGGGGTGCAATTTCTTTATAAACTGTGTACGCAAGATCAATTACGATCTTTTCAGGACTTACAACAGGAGTTTGATATCTCCCCTCACATATTTTTTCAGTACCTCCAGCTGTGCCATGCCCTTTTAGCACAGGCCAAACATGAAATTGATCCCCACTCCTCTAATGGACTCTCTAACTTCTATCACAGATAGGAAGGGTCTTATTTTCTCACTCTATAGTTTGTTGCTAGTTAAATTGCTGTCCTGTCTTTGTAATCCCTGGTAGGATAGAATGGGAAAAGGATCTTGGGTAACTTGAGGAGGAGACTTGGCAGGCCGCACTGGAGCAAGTTTTACTAGTATCCCTTTCACCTACACAACATCTATCTCAACTATTCATAATACACAGGGTGTATAGAATGCCTATGAAGCTCCATCAGTGGAACCGAAGGGAGAGTCTGGATTGCCCAAGATGCTGTAATTTCTCTGCGGATCTCTTACATATGTTTTGGCATTGCTCTAATATGGTCGGCTACTGGCAACTCATTATTGACACAATAAACAAGTCCTTTCAAGAGTTCCTCTGTATTTGGGGACCCTTCATAAAATGTTACCAACTGTTCATGTACCTGTAGAGGCTTTTAGTTCACAGTATGTTACGGTTTGCTGTTTTGAGACCACCATGAGTTCACATTTATTTGGAAAAATAAATAAATGTAAACATATTAACACATAAATGATTTTGAAGTTTAATAGATCTGTATGTGAAAATTAAATCACATGTACATTTTTTACCCAATGCTGTACTTTCAGTTTAAGAATATGGCTCATTTTCCACCCTTATTGGGAAAGGCAATTATAATCTATTGTAAGGCAAATAAAGAATTAATACAGCTGTGAAAGATAATCTTTTCAACTTGTATATTTCTTTTTGCCAAAGGGTCCTTGTAAGGGCCAAAATAGGCATCTTCCTGTGATCATGGAGTTTTGTGTGCATTTACTATGCTTCCTAGAGCTTGCATATTTACATACATCCTATAATTACCATCTGCACAGCCAGAGGCATTCTTTGGAAATGGGTTGATTCCATCTGTTGATGCAATTTTATCAAAATAATTTGCATTTATTACCTTCCTATGCAATGCTTTTGTATAGATTATTAAAAAATACTACTTGCAGGAATAGAATAGAAAATATATTAATCCTAAAAAAAAACATAATTTATGTTTGCTTATGTTTAGAGGCAGTTAGCAACATTTCTGCTATGTTAATACTAGAATAATGGAAAAGAACAATATTTATGATAAAACATTCTAAATTCATGTTTATTATGACCAAATATTGACAGTACTTTCTGCATTAAGAATTTAATGACATTTTGTAGACTTACATGTTAATTTTAGGAGTTCATGCTGCTTGTTTTTTTTTTCTATAATATTTAAAAACAGAATTGTGAGACACAGCTTAGATGCAGTTCAAAATAAACAAAACAAAAGTTGTTGCCTTCTTCTAACTAAACCAGCCATTCTTAGCTAAATCTTTGGAAAACAGGGGATCTTCAAACTGCCTGCAAGAGGTCCCTAGCCAAGCACAAATAATAATGGTTAATTTACAATCCATTGCAAAGATGTATTTGTGCTTAAAGCAGAACTCCGGGTTCGTAAAAAAATCCCCCATTAGTACACCCCCTACACTAAACACTAAACCGTTTTTTACATTTGTGAATTTCCTTACCATTGAAGAGATATATCCAATTTAATTTACAGGAAGTCAGCTCTGTAATTCAAACGATGCACCATGTATTCATGTGCGTTTATGCCACCAGTGCACATATGTAAATTTATGCCACCAGAGCACATATATGTGTTTATGTCACCAGAGCACATATGTGCATTTATGTCACCAGTGCACATATGTGTATTTATGTCACCAGTGCATATATGTCCGTTTATGTCACCAGTGCACATATGTGCATTTATGTCACCAATGCATATATGTGCATTTATGCCAACAGTGCACATATATGCATTTATGTCACCAGTACACATATGTGCATTTCTACCACCAGTGCACATATGTGCGTTTATGTCACCAGTGCGTATAGTGCAGGGCGTGGATCATTACAAGACACCAGCCAGGAACAGAGCGGGGAATCCAGACAGATCTTGTATCCTGTGTATGGATACCCTCCTTCTCCCCTGCTCCCCTGCCAGCACCGCCCCCTGCCACCATCTTTACTGCAGGGCGGGATCATAACAACACACCGGCCGGGGATAGAGTGGGGAACCCCGGGTGGTGACAGGTCTTGAATCCTGTGTATGAATTTGTGATCACTGTAATGTTCCCGCCCCTTAGACTGGCATAGTGATTGACAGCACACTAGTCCAATGCCAGTCTAAGGGGCGGGAACATTACAGCAATCAGGAATTCATACACAAGATAAAAGACCTGTCACCGCCCGGGGATTCTCCGCTCTGTCCCTGGCCGGTGTGATGTTATGATCCCTCCCTGCAGTAAGAGATAGTTGCGGGTAGCGGCGGTGGCGGAGGGGGGCGGTGTTGGGAGGGAGCAGGGGAGGAGGAAACCACCTCAATTGACAGTACAGACTGGGGGTTGCGAGACCCCTTCCACCCACTGAATCAAGGAAGTTCATCCCTGCTGCTACTTCTATAGAACTACAAGTGGGCGTGTCTGACCGCTGCTTGCCAGTACAGGACGGAGAATGGTCAGCGGTCTTACAAACAGGATGTCACAGGGGAATAATAGTTTTTCAGCAAGTTCAGCAGGCTACTACAGAGGAACTACAGAGCTCAGCAGAAGATGGTTGGCATAGTTGGTGAAGGTAGGAGATAAGCAACAAGGACATGGGAAAAACTATTTTCCTGGAGTTCTGCTTTAAGCCAATATATAAAATTGCTGCTTTTACTAAAGTGCAACAGGGTGTGTGAGGAAATATTTCCAAAGTAAAGCGAAATCCCCTCTTAGACAGCTGTCACTGGAAAAGGTGTCTCCACAGAACCATATCAAGTCACATGCTATCAAAAATGGTAGAGATGTGAAGAACTAAGAGGGGGCTTTTTGAAATCTTGAAGCCCCCCTTAAGCATAAGAGGGCCTCCAGATATCCAGCCTCCACCAGGTGAATGAGTAAGGTGTACACACTGTAGTACCCCTTACTTATTAATAAAAAAAATGTAAATACAAACATCCACATCATGGAAAAAAAACAAAGAATGTCCCCTCATGTAAATCCAATGTCAGTTATGTGATCCAGTGATGTAGGACCATGACAATCATCACACACTCTCCGACAATTTTTACCTGTGGATATAATGACTCACTGCACTCAATGATGTTCACTCACCACTACTCCCTATGCAAATGACAGATCATGTACAGCTGTTGTATGTCAAAAACCAGCCAGGGTTTCTGAGTGATGTTATTGACCAAAAATGGTCATGACCATATTCATCATCAGGCCATTTTTTTAGCCATTTATCAAACTGTGAACACATTCAGGTCAAATTCATTTTTAATCTAAACCTGAAATGCATCCCTAGTAGTCAAAATGGAATATGAATATACCATGCACACATATTTAAATGTCATAATGCATGAATAAAGATTTCATTGCAAACCCTTAGTTCTTTTTGCAATGAACTTCATAAACATCAGGGCATATTTATAAAGCATTGAATGTAATATTCAGAAAAAGAAGAAGATTCTTACTATGTCTTAGAAATGGAGGTTTCTGACCATATTGCCCAGTTGCGATCAAAAGCTGCTTTAGTGAGGGAGTTAATGGCTAACAGGCATTCAAAAGAGTAGGTTTGTTGGACCAAGACCAGAACATCTGAAATATTGAGGGAACAGGGGCAGCCCATCCATTGAGTGTGCATGGGCGCCGCCCCCCATCCATGCCATGCCACCGCCCCACTATCCATGCGCCTGGCCCCTTTCAGGATGTGGGGCGCATGAATTACAATGGCCAGAGGCTCTAATAGGCTTCAAAATAGGATGGGCTCAGGGCACAGAAAGTGTGCTCTCAGCCCACCCATGTGTGTTACAACAGCAAATAAATATTTGCTATTCTAATACTCATCCTTCTCCCGGCCAATCGGGTGCCGGGTTTGAGTGCCACACTGCTGGCCACCTGGGGGGTTTAGTAGTGCCATATTGCCGGCAGCCCGGGGGGGGGGGGTTGCTTGCCGCCCCCCTCCAGAAAAAAAACCTCCAGCTGCCACTGTGAGTTAGTCTTGTGATTTTACAAGTATAAGTATAAGTGTTTGGGCTTCTAAAAGTAGGGGTGTAATTACTTGCCTAAAGGAGCGGGGATATGAGTCAATGCCAATATGGAATATAGCCAGGCCTGGGTTTGGCGGTAAGAGGATTCCCATGAGGGAGGACATTACTTGGAAAACCCGATTCCAAATCTTGTCAGACTAGGGCAGCTAGTCTGTAGGGTGTAACATACCATCTGTTAATTATCTTAAACATCAACTCCCAGTGGTTAACGCAATGCATCACCTTTTGAATCTCTCTGAAGGCGGATTGCCATTGGTTCAGGGTGAAGGAGGCATTTCGATTGGTTTCACATTTTAAGACTGAGCTCATTTTCCTAACGGGTATCTTTCCTTATAAATTGTTGTAAAAGAAAGATATGCCTTTACACACATGTTTCTGAGAAGTATAAAAATGCCATTGTAAAAGGAAAGAGAGGGCACACCAGCCTTGTGCATTACCCAGGTTTATTTATTGAGTTAAAAGAACGAAAACATACTCACAAACAAATTGAGTTTTAAAGCATATCACACACAACAGACAACAGCAACCAGGTCACCTGGACCTTCTGGATGGCTGACATGTTTTGAGGGGTGCTCCCCTCTTCCTCAGAGCCCATAAAAATGCCATTCCTTGTCATGGATATAAAGCTCAACAATGAGGAACTTATGTATGAACTGAACTGCTCTTGGGAGGTTGAATTTCTTGATCAGAGTCACCAGGTTCTTTGGCTTGGAGTTATGTACAAAGTCTTGAACATAAAAGATGTTGGGAGGGCTCCCGCTGTCTGCCCGCTTTTTGCTCTGACAGTTCATTTGTATGGCAGGGCAAGGGCCACCCGGCAAAGTAAGCAAGTGACTCCGCCACATCTAACGTCATAAACAAAATTTATTAAAAATAGCCCCCCCGTTGAGGTCACTTATATAAGTAAATAATGCAGTAGGGTAGGGATATCACATCCATATGCCCCACATGCCATTCATCCCGATTAGGGATGTGGTCCCTTGAGCAGAAAATATTGAAACAAAATTGTGAGAGAGGCACAAAGGCCCTGGAAGGGACACTGAGGCTATTTAAACAATTGCATTTTTATTTCAAATATTAAAATGGCAATACCAAAAAACAAAAACGAGGCCACCACCAAAGATACTCAGTTAAAAATGACAACGTTGTCAAAAAATTGAAGGGACAGAGTCAGCCGGCTGCATACACCCATATATAACCACACTCATCCCGCATTCATAAACAACAGACCATGGGGGGAACAATTGGAGTACCAAGCTGCGCAGGCAGAATAATAGGGAATGAGCAACACCAAAGGAGTGCAGGGAAATAAGCCCACGGGAGGGGACCCATAGTCTCTGGTTCCTATAGGTAATAACAGTAGATACTGGTGACTGGAGCACACTAGTTACTAGTTCATTGATAGCACATAACAACCCCACATAAAGTTGCTGGCTAGTGTCACACTATAGTAATGGTGGCCTGTGATACAGAGTTAAGCCCAGCCTTTCCGTGCCGAGGATGATACCCTATAGGCAAATCAGTATATGGAGCAGACATAAATCAGAATGATCTCACCCATCTTCACCGGGGGGGGGGGGCAGCCTCTGGTAGGGTGGGGAGGTCTCTGATAGTCTGCGTTTCAGACAGTCGCTACCATGGGGAACCGTGTGGAGGAACCGCCACATTTGGTCCAGGTGCGTGAGTGGTAAATGTCTCTGGTTCCCTGCATATGGAGCTGAAAGCCAGTACCCATACGAGTGGACAGCTCCATTCAGTCTGGACACGGAAGGGGAGGGAGTGGCTGCCAGAGTCACGTGAAAGCCGGTTCCAAGATCACGTGGGGGTGGTTGAGGGTGTTCAGCTGAGGCGTCCCTGAGGTGCGTGATGACGCAAACGTTGATGTGTTTTGTTCACCAGTCGTGGACTTCCTCAAAGCGAGGGCGGACTTGGAGAGGCAGAGTTATATACCCACTGGAGATTAGGTGGTATGTGTTACCAAAATTCGCCACCGGATGTCCCTATCTCCATTCATCCACCACACATGTCATCAGCCACCAATTACAGCATCGTGAAACATATGTAATTCACACAGTAAATACACAAAATAAATGGAACCCGGGGAACGGGAAAGTAAAAGTGGAAATAAAAATAAATATAAAAATAAAAATGAAAGAAAAAGGAAGGGATTTCTGGGAAAAAAGTAAAAGGGACAATCACGGCCGACTATGTAGTAAATGATAAGAGAAAATAAGGCAGCCATGATCTGTCAGCCGAGTAAAAAAAAAGGGGGGTTGACAACGATGAAAGGGGAAATGTTAATGTACATGTACATAACGTCTAATGGCACCTGCTGGACTGACATGGGACTAATACTCAATGCATCCTATTGGTCCAAGCAGACCTGCTAATACATAGTGGAAAAGTTCCCCCCCACCGTCACCCGAAGTAATTATTACCAGATATACAAAAGGGGCAGTTGATAGTTTTGTGGAACCTGACTTATGCTTGCAGAAACACAGAAAAATGTAATTCTGTGTTAAGGCCCTTCGGCACCATCGTATCCAGGAGGAAAATGAACCTCTGAAAAAGAAAGATGGTGTCAAAGTCACCCCTGCACAGGCGGAAATCTAGAGCGTAGATGCCCTTTACCCTGAGGCCCTCAGTCTTACACCCGTGGACTTGCTTAAAATGGGATGCGATAGGCGCATCCTCCTCCTTTCCTCCCCCTCATGCTGGCCAAATGTTCACTAAATCTAATCTTGAGAGAGCGCTTGGTCTTCCCCACATACGCCTTTCCACAGGGACATGAGAGCAGTTCATGAACTTAATCATTTTAAAAGATTTGGAACCGTCAATATTAGAAAAAGTGTCGGTCCTGTGAACAAACTGACATATATTGCACCTGCCACAGGGAAACATACCAGGTCTCATAGGGCGTTTGGTTAGCCAGTTGGGGGTGGGAGTTCTTTTATACTCGGAGTGTACCAGGGTATCAGAGAGGTTTTGGGCCGTTTTGGCCACCATTAGTGGATGAGGGCCAACTATCTGGCTCAATAAGGGGGTTTTGGTCAATAGGTGCCAGTGTTTGTTCATATACCCCTAACTTGGTTCCACTGGCCCAATATTTGGTGATTATCCTTACAGGCGACTTGGCCGTTCCCGTCTGTGTCCCTGTAGCAGGGACAACAGAGGATCTGGTCAACAGGCCACAGCGGTCACACCCCGAAGTCATGTGATGCCAGAGGGGGCTGGTCAAGTGCGTATACCACCGCGTGGCCCCGACCTGCAATATAAATAAAATGTCAAAGCAAAAAGCAGTCAGACGGCGGGAGCCCTCCCATGGAGGAGCTGCTGCAGCTTTTTTTTTTTGGGTCCGTCACGTGGGACACTTATTTTTTTTTCTTTTTTAATAAAGGACTTGTCCCTAATTGTCTCCTGTATTTTTTTCTTTTTTGACAGTTTTTGGTGAATTAGTAGGGGTACAAAGTACCCGATATTAATTCACATGGGGGGCGGCATCTGGGGGCCCCCTTATTATAGCTCCCTTCCTGCAGACCCCCACAACCACAGCCCAGGGTTGTGGGGAAGAGGCTCTTGTCCCCGTCAACATGGGGACAAGGTGCTTTGGGGTGGGGGGTGCAGAGTCCCCCCACCCCAAAGCACCCATACTCCCCATGTTGACCGCATGTAGCCTGATATGGTTCAGGAGGGGGGACGCTCACTCATCCCCCCCTATCCTGGCTGGCCAGGTTGCATGCTCAGATAAGAGTCTGGTTTGGATTTTAGGGGGAACCCCACGTCAAATTTTTTTGATTCAGTGATTTTTATCTATATTGCCAGGAGCCGGCAATACATTACAGCCATGAGTGCGGTTTTAAATTACACTTTTCCTTTACAAATGTCATTTTTCTCTTGCACTGTTCTAAACATCACAAAGGTGTGTCCTTTTCTAGGCAGACTAAGGGGACCTCCCAGACACATTATTTAAAGGAATATTTCATTTTTATTGTTTCACTTTAAGCATTATTAAAATTACTGCTCTTGAAAAAAAGATTGATTTAAAAACGTTGCATTGATACATCTCCCCTAGGGCAGGACCTGGGTCCCCATACACTTTTTAGGGCAATAACTTGCATATAAGCCTTTAAAATTATCACTTTTGATTCTTCATGTTCAGGTCCCATAGACTTTAACTGTGTTCGAATGTTCGCACAAATTTTTTGCCTGTTCTCATGTGGTGCGAACTAAACCAAGGGTGTTCGGCCCATCCCTAGATTTTACCTGGTTTAGGTAGAGTGACCATGTAGGCAGTCAGCATCTAGGGGAAAATGAAGAGGTTAGGGCTGCTTTGGCAAAAACCTGTTGCATTTGTGGGGACAGAGTTTTGCTAAAAATGTTGAAATATTCATTAGATAACCATCAGGGCCTGGGGACTTCTCATTAGGCAAAGACAGTATGATTTTTTTTCTATTTCCAGGGTTGTGAAAGGAGCGGTCAATATTTGCATATTGGATTTAGGCAGTTTGAGAAGGTTTAGCTGTTGTAGGAAGCCTTGTATATCCTCGGTAGAGTGTTAGGGCACCTGAGGGTCATATTTTATATTATATAAGGCCCCATAGTATTCTGCAAATTGGCTGACCTGTAAAGAGGATTTGAAAGTTCTATGGGTAAGAGTTGGGTGAAGTAAGTGGGAAATTCTCATTTAGGATCTTACCTGTTTTTCCTGTTTGGCAAATACTCCCCTGCCCTGTTGGCGTTCGCATATGATTGGAGTTTTAGTCATCTGCGGTAAATTTTGTATTGTTGTGTCATTAGTATTCTCAGCTCTTCCATAAGTTTAGTGAGTGAGCTGGAGACACTAGGCGATGGATTGACTTTATCTTGGAATTCTAGGTTGTGAATTTCAGAGAGTAGTGTATTAAGTTTAGAGGTATATCTCCTTTTCAATGTATCAAAATAATAGTGCCACAAATATGTGTACCCTACTGGACAGCTGCTACTCTGATTATTGTGAATGACAATAAACAAACAATATGATGTAAAAATGTGTCTATCAATGCATACACAAATCTAATAAACAAGCTATGTGCAAAATATGAATAAAGTGCTAGTCCATCAAATAGTGCAAACCAAACAATCGTGCAACAATATATAATTAAAGTGCTTATATAATGAATCCCAAAAAACTTGAAAAAGTAAGTATTGCAAGAAAAGAAAGACAAAGATTGTTCAAAAAATATATTATTTCAAACTTGTAATGTGCAGTACAAACTGTTCTGTATCAAAGTTCACAAGTGCTCCACCACTGTGTGAATCCTTCACCACTCGCACTAAAATGGACTCAGCAGATGCTGGTAAGATTATAAACCAGCAAACAAGCCACAACCTTTTCCACTGATCACCAACTGCAACTCCCTTTCCTCATAGGTTTTTTGGTCAGGCTCCAATCTCAAAGATCACAATATACAATGTAGGAAACAAAGAGAAGGAAGGAGGCTCCCATAACGTAAAACCATATCACAAGCTGATTTAAAATATATGTATTCCACTCACATTTATGCATGACATAGACCGCGAATGTGAACCAGCATACGCTTGTCATCAGTGTCCACACCCCAACCTCATTTATAATCTTACAAGCATATTCGTCTGGTGAGTCCATTTTAGTGTGAGTGGTGAAGGATTCACACAGTGGTGGAGCAGTTAGGAACCTTGATACAGAACAGTTTGGACTTTTTTACAATAGTTACTTTTTCAAGTTTTTTGAGAAACCTTATGGATTCATTATATAAGCACTTTAATGATATATCATTGCTTGATTGTTTGGTTTGCACTATTTGATGCACTAGCACTTTATTCATATTTTGCACATAGCTTGTCTATTAGATTTGTGTATGCATTAATAGACACATTTTTTTAAGATTAGGAAGGGGGTTGGGTACTGCGCTTAGGATGTGAATGTATAAGTTTGCTGCCACCTAGTGAGCTCCTTGCCCTGAGTGAGGCCAGGAAGTAAATGAGCAAAGGTGTGTGGCTGGGCCAGGCGCTACTTTTGGAATAATGTGAAAAAATGTGAGAGAAAATTCAACCCTCAAATTAGTGAGTGCTCCTGTTCCCTAATGGTGCTGGGTAGCAGAATAGTAACAATTAACCAAAAAAAGAAATAAAGTAAAACATTCCTGTAAATAAGTTGTATATACCAACTGTTGATTATTGTGCCAAGTGCAATCAAGTGATATTATCCTGTATACGATATAGTAAATCACCAACAAATGTTCATCATCAGATACAGCCGCTCTGTGATATTAATGTAGATATATTGATGTAATAATGAATATTAGTCTCTGTAGTAAACCAATAAAGCCATAATAATAAAACAAACTAATCAATAAAAAAGTCCCAAACGTGCTCAGTGCAAATAAAATATTGGTGGCAAAGAACAAAGAGGCGCCTCTAAGTGCAATCAACAAGGTACAATAATTTATTGAAACGGTTAAAAACACTCACAAGATCCCAGGTAAATACAGGCACAATCACAGTCCAAAGACATGGAGAAGGGACAGGTGTAGGACGCCAATCCAGCTAGGGGAGATGATCAGCAGTGTGGCTGCAGCGTCTCCAATCGTTCACTACCGAAGGATGGTAAACAGCCGGCTGAAGCGGTGTGGGAACGAGGCTGGGAGTGCAGGAGCGATCGTCTCAGGCGGATGACGTCACAGATGCAACGCGTTTCCTTGACAGCAGGCTCCGATGACGTGGGTAGCCAGCGTCACTTCTTCAGGCGAAGGGGTAGGAATAGCAGGTGCTCCTGGGACTGATGGAGTTCATATAAAAACTAACGTGAATCTCCGCGGAGAAACAAGAAACGGTGG
>BLSH010213159.1:415027-433471 GCA_018402905.1 Glandirana rugosa | reverse complement strand
ATTTTTATTTATTTTTATTTGATTTTAAGTTATTTTCCCTATCCCCATTTTGTTGTAGGGCACCTGTCCTACTCTTACCCCCATTTTACTTCCTTTTGCAGCCCTCTAGCACTTGCCAGGACTTTTATACAGCCATTTTTGTGCCGAAAAGTTTGGATCCCCATTGACTTCAATGGGGTCTGGGGTCAAGTTCGGGTCAAGTTCGATACCGAACCCAAACTTTTTCGCGAAGTTCGGTCGAACCCACCGAACCCGAACATCCAGGTGTCCGCTCAACTCTAATTATGAACAGGCTAATAAGAGTGGGAAATTAATGGTGAGACTTCTACAGGGTAAAAAGGCCCAAACAGCTATACATCAGATATGCGACAATAAAGGTAAGAGATACCATAAGACAGAAGAGCTAGCCCAACAATTTGTGAGGTGTTATACCAATTTATACAATCTACCTACACCCAAAACCCTTAATCCTACAGTAGAAAGTAGAGCCCAATTGATCGATAACTACTTACTAACCCACGGCATGCCTAAAATCCCCACAGACTCAGCATTGACCATGGAAAAGCCCATAACTCAAGACAAACTCTTTACAGCGCTGAAGCAAATGAAAACTGGCAAAAGCCTGGGCCCAGATGGCCTAACAACTCAGTATTATAAGACTAATAAAATATTACACCTTTTTATCCCCATGATGACGTCCTCCTAGTGATGAAACATACGTCGGGAAAGACACGCTGACGTCACTGCCTCACTATTGTACTTGGAGCCGACCCGCTTACGCTGCTTTGGATTTTAACATTGTAAGTGCATTCTTTTATTTGATATTAAATCATCCTTTATGTTATCACGCTATGGGAGTTCCTTTCCTCATTCATGACCCATGTCGGACGGAGCTTACCTGTCCTAAGGATTCCATTTTAATCTCCTGCACCCTGTAGTGGGATCCCAGACTATAAGTACTCCTGGAGATCTTTTTGTGATACAGCTGTAACTCTGCCTGCTGTGAGCAGCCCTTAGATGTGGGGGAGCTATCCCTGGAGACATTGTTTGAGAACCTTCACCCCTTAAAGGGGACTAGGGCTAGGTGATCAGCCGATGCGCATTTTGTGCTTACATCTGGTAAGCTGCTTAATATCTCTGGTGGAAGCTACACACTTCAGCATATGTTGTGATTCACGTGGTGTTCCTATCTATCTACAGTCCACAGAGTCTCCTAAGTCACTATATTTGTGATTCTTTATGGACATTTTCTCTGTGTGTGACTGTCTATTATCCCTCCCAGGGAGGTTTTTGTTTTACTGAACTTCCATAGCCAGTGTTTTGCTTGAACTGCATTTATGCACACTATTTTTATATATTTATTACATACAGGTGATACTCAAAAATTTGAATATCGTGCAAAAGTTCATTTATTTCAGTAATGCAACTTAAAAGGTGCAACTAATATATGAGATAGACTCATTACATGCAAAGCAAGATAGTTCAAGCCATGATTTGTCATAATTGTGATGATTATGGCTTACAGCTCATGAAAACCCCAAATCCACAATCTCAGAAAATTAGAATATTACATGCAATCAATAAAACAAGGATTGTACATAGAACAATATCAGACCTCTGAAAAGTATAAGCATGCATATGTACTCAGTACTTGGTTTGGGCCCCTTTTGCAGCAATTACTGCCTCAATGCAGCGTGGCATGGATCAGCGTTGAGTTGCATTACTGAAATAAATGAACTTTTGCACGATATTCTAATTTTTTGAGTATCACCTGTATTTAGCTACACTGCATAGCATATATTTGTGTTCATATACTGTACATTCTCGTATTGATGGTACATCTCTGTCAGTCCTAAGAGCGCAGCCTAGTGTGGATATATGCAAAAGTATTATAAGATGTTCTCCTCAATACTCACGCCACACTTTCTAACAACCTTGAATGCACTTCCAAAATGCCAGATGCCCCATCTCAACTATTAGAAGCTCATATCACACTAATACATAAAAACAGAAAGGACGCTACACAAACTCAAACTTATCGCCCTATATATCACTATTAAATGTGGATATAAAGCTCTACGCAAAGATACTGGCAAACAGACTACTACCGCTGCTTCCCAGTCTGATCACACAAGACGAGGTTGGACTCATGCCAGGCCGGGAAGCCTGCGACAACACGATTAAGGAAATTAATATCCATCACTGGCTCTCAAAAACAGGCAAGGACAGCTTCTTCCTGTCAACAGACGCGGAGAAGGCGTTTGACAGGGTGGCATGGGACTACCTGGGCACAGTCTTGTCATCAATAGGCCTCCTTCATGCAATCCAGCATACTAAGCCTCTACTCTACCCCACAAGCTAGAGTGAAGGTAAACGGACACCTGTCAGACGCCTTCTCCATTAGGAATGGGACCCACCAGGGGTGTCCACTTTCCCCCATAATCTTTATTTTGACCTTGAAGCCCTTCTTGGGATGTATACGATCACAAACTGATATCTCAGGAATTAAAATAGCAAACAGAGAATATAAAGTCTAGGCTTTCGCCGATGATATTCTTTTATTGACCAACCCTATGATCTCACTACCTAATCTTCTCCAGCAATTTAGACAATATGGTGATATATCAAATTTTAAGATCAATCTTCATAAGTCATGCGCCCTAAACATAACACTACCCTGCCATTTATCACAAACATGTAAGGAATCATTTTTGTTTACCTGACAGCCAGATGCCATTACATACTTGGGCATCTGAATGCCCTCGGACTTACACAAGCTATACCAATTGAACTTTCACCCCCTCCTACAAGCAATCAAAAGAGACTTAGAGGTTTGGGACAGAACCAGCCTATCGTGGTTTGTTCGGGTAGCGACTATTAAGATGAAAATACTTCCACGTTTCCTATATGTAACACAAGCTATACCCATATCACTACAGAAGACGTTCTTCACAGCTATACACTCACTTCTCAGTACTTTACTGTGGAAGGGTCGCCCACCTAGATTAAGCCTATCCAAACTCTCCTATCCCAAAAGCAGAGGGGGAATAGGCCTACCCGACTTTAAAAAATACCATAGAGCAACCCTGCTAACGAGAATAGTAGATTGGCACATTCATATACATATTAAGGACTGGACTGCCCTAGAACAATTCTAGGTATTTGGGGTATTCCAAAATCTGACGTGGATTCCCATCAAAGACCTTCCTCCCACACTGAAAACTCACCCACTCAAACAACCCACACTGCACTGCTTTGCAGAAGCAATCAAATCAGCTTCAATAGCCTCTGTTCTAGGCCCCATGACACCGATCAGGAACAATGCCGCATCTCCACCTGGTTCGGAAAAGGGCTTTCTAACAGATCCTAACCCTAACATTCATCTTAGGGCACATCAATTCTTCACACGAGAAACTTTCCAAACAAGAAGCAAGCTTGCCTCTACTTCTCCCACCCTCAACCTACCCCGTTGGTCCTATCTGCAAGCCAGACATTTTCTAAACGACCCGAAATACAAAACAAGATATGCACAAAGTCTATCCCCAATTGAAAAATGATGCTCCTTCACAGCTCCACAAAGACATTGTATATCAAGTATACTGTATACGCAATCCTGACATCGACAGAACCTGAGACATTTTCCCACCTTAAGAAACTATGGGAGAAGGACTCAGATAACCCACTCTCAGACACAGACTGGGAAACTACCGGTATATGCTCTACCATACACAAAGGTACTCTAAATGTCTCAACTCAGGAACACAATTACAAGGTACTGACCCACTGGTACAGGACACCTTCACAAGATATATCCCCAGAGCCCAGACGCGTGCTTGCGATGTAATGCCCACACTGAAACAATGATTCACATCTGGTGGGATTGCCCGCTAATTAAAACATTCTGGCTCCAAGTACACAAAATCATACACAAAGTTTCTTCATATCCCATAGAATTCACCCACCTTCAATACCTTCTACACCATTCAACAATAATGAAGGATGTATTTAGCAAATCACTAGTAATGCACACGATTAATACTGCCGTATGAGCACTCCGACATTGGAAACAATCTTGCATCCCATCACTGCGGTCACTCGACTCAATAAGGTAGTGGAGATGGAGTAACTGATTGTGATCTCATAAGTTGGTGCGGCGCAATAGAAAATTACACATAAAATATTGCCACCCTGTGGCTAAAGTGCAGAAGTGCATAAAACATTAATATAAAACGCATGTGACAATCAATCTTATAATCTTTGATAAGTGAAATATTGAAAAATCGCTGTTGATAATAAAAAGTCCTTTAAACTGTTGCTGGACAGTATATATATATACAACAGTATATATCCAGACTGACATCACCTAGTCACATATGTGCATAGTATACACGACAATAAAAACAAGGTAAAATGCTTCATACAGTATACAATTGAATAGACCCTGTAATAACAATAGTACCCATGCACTGCCACAAAGATACAGGGGCCAGTGGGGTGAATTTCTTGATTATCCCAACATGTTTTGGAATCAATGTGTTATCCTTCTTCAGGGATATTACAGCAAGGGTCAAACAATATATTCAATTTTAAAATACAAACAGAGTAACTGAAATGTCATATTGCACACAGTATAATACAGTATTGATATAATTTGCACATAGGTGCATAACATTCAAGGTTAGATGTCCACTTACAAACAAACGATATAGCACGTGTACACAAATCCAAGCAATGGAGATGGAGATTGAGCGCTGGAGAGGATCACAGCAGACCACACCTCACACTGCGGATGCCAGCGAGCACCCCAAGTGGCTGAACGTGTGCAACCACAAGAATCGCTCAGTGGCTACATCAGTAAGAAAAAGGGGAGGTCACAGAATCTGTAGCCAAAAGATAGCAAATTGCCATGAGTAAATTAAAAGTAATCATGACATAGTTACATAGTTACATAGTTGGTGCGGTTGAAAAAAGACGCAAGTCCATCAAGTCCAACCTATGTGTGTGCTTTTATGTCAGTATTGCATTGTATATCCCTCAATGTTGTGGTCCCTTAGGTGCCCATCTAATAGTTTTTTGAAATTATCTATACTCCCAGCAGAAACCACTGCTTGTGGAAGAGAATTCCACATCCTCACTGCTCTTACCGTAAAGAACCCTCTACGCAGTTTAAGGTTAAACCACCTTTCTTCTAGTTTTAGTGAATGGCCGCGTGTCTTTGTGTGCTCCCTTGCTTGAAATAGTTTTGTCCCTATTGTGGGGTCACCAGTACAGTATTTGTACATTGAAATCATATCCCCTCTCGAGCATCTCTTCTTCAGAGAGAATAAGTTCAGTGTTTGTAATCTTTCCTCATAACTAAGGTCCTCCAAACCCTTAATTAGCTTTGTTGCCCTTCTCTGGACCCTTTCCAGTTCCATGACATCCTTTCTGAGGACTGGTGCCCAGAACTGAACGGCATACTCCAGGTGCAGCCTCACCAGAGACTTGTAGAGTGGGAGAATTATTGATTTATCCCTGTAGTTGTCTTTCTTGATGCAGGCCAACATTTTGTTAGCTTTGCGTGCAGCAGCTTGGCATTGCATGCCACTGCTGAGCCTGTTCTTTACTAGGACCCCTAGGTCCTTTTCCATCCTAGATGCCCCCAGAGGCTCTCCCCCTAGCGAGTAGTTTGCGTTCATTTTCTTGGTACCCAAATGCATTATTTTACATTTTTCTACATTAAACCTCATTTGCCACTTATCTGCCCACCCCATTCATTTGTTCAGATCTTCTTGCAAGGTTTCCACATCCTGTGGAGAACTTATTGCCCTGCTTAGCTTGGTATCATCAGCAAATATTGAGATTGAGCTATTTATCCCCTCCTCCGGATCGTTTATGTATAAATCAAATAGGATTGGTCCCAGGACAGAACCTTGGGGAACCCCTCTTTCCACACTGTACCATTCCAAGTACTCTCCATTTATCACCACCCTCTGGACTCGCCCCTGTAACCAATTTTCAATCCAGGTACTCACCCTTTGATCTATGTTGACAGACCTTAGTTTGTACTGTAAACATTTATGGGGAACTGTATCGAATGCTTTTGCAAAATCTAGATACACCACGCCTACAGGCCTTCCTTTATCTAGATGGCAGCTCACCTCCTCATAGAAGGTTAATAGATTGGTTTGGCAAGAAGGATTTTTCATGAAACTGTGTTGATTACCGCTAATGATACCATTTTCATTACAATAATCTTGTATATAATCCCTTATTATTGCCTCCAAGAGCTTGCAAATTATTGATGTTAAGCTAACTGGTCTGTAGTTCCCAGGGATATATTGTGGTCCTTTTTTATATATTGGTGCTATGTTGGCTTTCCTCCAATCAGCTGGTATCATAGCAGTCAGAAAACTGTTCTTAAAGATTAGGTACAATGGTCTGGCAATTACTTGACTTCTTGACTGATTTCATTAAGGACCCTGGGGTGCAAGCCATCTGGTCCCGGTGACTTATTAGTGTTAAGTTTTTCAATCTATTCCTGATTATATCCTCAGTTAACCATGAGGGTGCTTCCTGTGACGTGTCGTAAGGACCAACATTCTAGTTTTGGATACTTGAGTCCCACGTTTTCTTTATGAATAACGAGGAGAAAAATATGTTTAACACCTTTGCCATTTCTCCTTCCTTTGTAACCAGATTACCTTAATAATTCTTCATGGGGCCAATATGATCTGACCTTCTTCTCTTACTATTTATATATTTAAATCATTTCTTGTGATTCTTCCTTTTTTTTTTTCCAAAAGTTTTTTATTGAAAGATACACAGAATACAAGGTATTAATACATCCAAAAAGTTAACAATAGATGTAATTATAACATTTTGCTTA
Organism: Glandirana rugosa; assembly: GCA_018402905.1. Taxonomy (NCBI): domain Eukaryota; kingdom Metazoa; phylum Chordata; class Amphibia; order Anura; family Ranidae; genus Glandirana; species Glandirana rugosa. The sequence goes on along the minus strand of BLSH010213159.1, from coordinate 426,603 downwards.
CGCAAGTTATGGTAAAATGCTAAATAGTGCTGTAGGGGAGTCGTCCAGATGTAGGAGAATGAGGCATTTGTTGAATCATAAGTACCGATAAATGAATAGATGGTCATTCAGTAATACTCTTTGGATACAGGATTAACGGTGGTTAATTTGAGGCATGGAGGTTAGAAGCAAAAGGGGTGGGGCAAAGTTAAAGGTTTATAATGCATGCTTGGTGGGTTCTGTGGCTTGTATCTGTAGATTGGGTCTTAGTTCTGCTGTTTTAACCTTCCTGGCCCCCTCTTGCGACCAGCGCAATCGGGTGTTGTGGCAGGAGGGAGGAGAGCAAGGGGGGGGGGTGAGGGGAAGGTTGGGGTGTATAAAGAGGGAAGTAGGAGGTCTATTGTATCTGCATTTTATGCTCTCTGATAGGGGATGTGGGCCTTGTTTGTTGCAAGAGTAAATTAAGAGTTTGTTATGGTTTTGTACACATCTGAGAACTTAAAAGAGTCATTGGCTATAGCATGATTCTTTTTACTCTCCTCAGCTATGTGTCTTTCATGTTTTATCTTAGCCGCCCTGATTGCACCCTTACATTCCTTATTGCATATCTTATAAAGATGGAATACTGACAGAGACCCCTCAGACTTGTATTTTTTGAAGGTCTTCTCCTTTGCTTTTATGTGTGCTTTTACGTCGGAGTTAAGCCACCCTGGTCTTTTATTAGCTCTTTTAAATGTATTTACCATTGGGATACACTGACTAATACCTTTGTTTAGTGTGACATAAGAGTAAATAATCAAATGTGTATATACAGGGTTCAAATAATGAGAGCATACAAGCTTGGGAAAGGAACAGAGAGTCCCCTCCAGAGTCTGCTTTCTCAAATGTCATTCATACCTGGTGGGGGTGTGGAAGACGTGTGTCTCAAAGAAAGGGATGCTCAAATGGAGGCAAGCAGATCATAATCCTGAAGTATATATATGAGTCAGCCCATGGAGGGAGCCAATCCTCCAATGAGAGGCGGTGCTGACCGTCTGGCAATGGGACATGCAATTCATCGCCAGATGAAGAGCCCTCGCCACATACAGGAAGCTGGCGGGGGGGCAGAGAGGTGCTCCTACCATAGTGTGCTATGGAGACAGCCGGAAGAAAGTACAGACGGCCAATCCCACCCACCTGGTGGAGCTTACCCGCTGGGTGGCGTACACATACAGCCAAAGAGGGAGCGTCAGCGGCACACAGTGGGCAGCGATAGTACTGTACCACCCAAGCCCAATAGGATTACAATCCAGCTGCATTGCTTGAAAACAGATGCACACATAGACATAAACAATAAGGGTAATTACAATGTGAAATGATATAGAGATGGTATGGAATGAAAAGAAAATACAACTAGTGTTGAGTGAACCCGGACTGTAAAGTTCTGGTCCGTACCGAACTTTGGGGTGTCCGGGACCCGAACCTGGACTTTTCAAAAAAAAGTCCGGGTTCGGGTCCGGGGTTCTGGTAATTTTACTAAAAGTTCTGAAAATTGCTATAAAAAAGTCCAGGAAAGTCCTAGAGGTCTGCAAAAGGAAGGAAATGGGGGTAAGGGTGGGACAAGTGCCCCTACAAAGAATTGGGGACAGGGAAATAACTAAAAGCATTTTTAAAAAACATTATTTCATAAAAAAATCAAAAATGGAGGTTGAAGTGTACCATCTTCAAACTGTGTCTGAAAAATATTAATTAACGGTAGAAGCCATATCACTGTTCTAAAATCATCTTCAAACTGTGTCAAAAAAGTATAAATAAGCCGGGAGAACCCATATCACTGTTCTGCAAACATCTGGAAACTGTGTGTAACACTTTAATTAAAACCGGGACTAACCCATATCACTGTTCTGCAAACATCTGGAAACTGTGTGTAACACTTTAACTAAAACCGGGACTAACCCACAGTACTGTTCTGCAAACATCTGGAAACTGTGTGTAACACTTTAACTAAAACCGTTAGAAACCATATTACTGTTCTGCAAACATCTGGAAACTGTGTGTAACACTTTAACTAAAACCGGGACTAACCCATACTACTGTTCTGCAAACATCTGGAAACTGTGTGTAACACTTTATCTAAAACTGGGACTAACCCATATCACTGTTCTGCAAACATCTGGAAACTGTGTGTAACACTTTAACTAAAACCAGGACTAACCCATAGTACTGTTCTGCAAACATCTGGAAACTGTGTGTAACACTTTAACTAAAACCGTTAGAAACCATACTACTGTTCTGCAAACATCTGGAAACTGTGTGTAACACTTTAAATAAAACCGGGACTAACCCATACCACTGTTCTGCAAACATCTGGAAACTGTGTGTAACACTTTAACTAAAACCGGGACTAACCCATAATACTGTTTTGCAAACATCTGGAAACTGTGTGTAACACTTTAACTAAAACCGGGACTAACCCATACAACTGTTCTGCAAACATCTGGAAACTGTGTGTAACACTTTAACTAAAACCAGGACTAACCCATAGTACTGTTCTGCAAACATCTGGAAACTGTGTGTAACACTTTAACTAAAACCGTTAGAAACCATACTACTGTTCTGCAAACATCTGGAAACTGTGTGTAACACTTTAACTAAAACCGGGACTAACCCATAATACTCTTCTGCAAACATCTGGAAACTGTGTGTAACACTTTAACTAAAACCGGGACTAACCCATAATAATGTTCTGCAAACTTCTGGAAACTGTGTGTAACACTTTAACTAAAACCGGGACTAACCCATAGTACTGTTCTGCAAACATCTGGAAACTGTGTGTAACACTTTAACTAAAACCGGGACTAACCCATGTCACTGTTCTGCAAACATATGGAAACTGTGTGTGACACTTTAACTAAAACCGGGACTAACCTATAGTACTGTTCTGCAAACATCTGGAAACTGTGTGTAACACTTTAACTAAAACCAGGACTAACCCATAGTACTGTTCTGCAAACATCTGGAAACTGTGTGTAACACTTTAACTAAAACCGGGACTAGCCCATATCACTGTTCTGCAAACATCTGGAAACTGTGTGTGAAACTATAGCAGATAGAAGAACAGGGATATGGGTTCGCTTTGCTATAGTTTCACATAGAGTTTTTAGATAATTTTAGAACAGTGATATGGGTTCACTCTGCTATAGTGTTACACACAGTTTCCAGATGTTTGCAGAACTGTATTATGGGTTAATCCTGGTTTTAGTTAAAGTGTTACACACAGTTTCCAGATGTTTGCAGAACAGTGATATGGGTTAGTCCCGGTTTTAGTTAAAGTGTTACACACAGTTTCCAGATGTTTGCAGAACAGTAGTATGGTTTCTAACGGTTTTAGTTAAAGTGTTACACACAGTTTCCAGATGTTTGCAGAACAGTACTATGGGTTAGTCCTGGTTTTAGTTAAAGTGTTACACACAGTTTCCAGATGTTTGCAGAACAGTGATATGGGTTAGTCCCGGTTTTAGATAAAGTGTTACACACAGTTTCCAGATGTTTGCAGAACAGTAGTATGGGTTAGTCCCGGTTTTAGTTAAAGTGTTACACACAGTTTCCAGATGTTTGCAGAACAGTATTATGGGTTAGTCCCGGTTTTAGTTAAAGTGTTACACACAGTTTCCAGATGTTTGCAGAACAGTGATATGGGTTAGTCCCAATTTTAGTTAAAGTGTTACACACAGTTTCCAGATGTTTGCAGAACAGTATTATGGGTTAGTCCCGGTTTTAGCTAAAGTGTTACACACAGTTTCCAGATGTTTGCAGAACAGTAGTATGGTTTCTCATGGTTTTAGTTAAAGTGTTACACACAGTTTCCAGATGTTTGCAGAACAGTGATATGGGTTAGTCCCGGTTTTAGTTAAAGTGTTACACACAGTTTCCAGATGTTTGCAGAACAGTAGTATGGTTTCTAACGGTTTTAGTTAAAGTGTTACACACAGTTTCCAGATGTTTGCAGAACAGTGATATGGGTTAGTGCCGGTTTTAGTTAAAGTGTTACACACAGTTTCCAGATGTTTGCAGACAAGTGATATGGGTTTGTCCCGGTTTTAGTTAAAGTGTTACACACAGTTTCCAGATGTTTGCAGAACAGTGATATGGGTTAGTCCCGGTTTTAGTTAAAGTGTTACACACAGTTTCCAGATGTTTGCAGAACAGTGATATGGGTTAGTCCCAGTTTTAGTTAAAGTGTTACACACAGTTTCCAGATGTTTGCAGAACAGTGATATGTGTTATTCCCGGTTTTATTTAAAGTGTTACACACAGTTTCCAGATGTTTGCAGAACAGTAGTATGGTTTCTAAAGGTTTTAGTTAAAGTGTTACACACAGTTTACAGATGTTTGCAGAACAGTGATATGGGTTAGTCCCGGTTTTAATTAAAGTGTTACACACAGTTTCCAGATGTTTGTAGAACAGTGATATGGGTTCTCCCGGCTTATTTATACTTTTTTGACACAGTTTGAAGATTATTTTAGAACAGTGATATGGCTTCTACCGTTAATTAATACTTTTCAGACACAGTTTGAAGATGGTACACTTTAACCTCCATTTTTGATTTTTTTAGGAAATTATTTTTTTTTAAATGCTTTTAGTTATTTCCCTGTCCCCATTTCTTTGTAGGGACACTTGTCACACCCTTACCCCAATTTCCTTCCTTTTGCAGACCTCTAGGACTTTCCAGGACTTTTTTACAGCCATTTTTGTGCCTAAAAGTTCGGGTTCCCATTGATTTCAATGGGGTTCGGGGTCCGGGACAAAGTTCAGGCTCTGTCCGGACCCGAACCCGGACTTTGTCCCGAAGTTCGGCCGAAACAGCAGAACCCGGACTTCCAGAAGTTTGCTCAACTCTAAATACAACGAATGAAAAACAAAAAAACTGCAAAAATAGAATGGAGCAAACCATAACCAGTGATGTATCAAAGGCAAGAAAATAGGGTGTAGAGATGCCACCGACTAGGGGAATGTAATGCGACAATTATGTGGCATATACATCAAAAGAGCCAATTGCGGGTTACAAATTGAGTTAACAACCCCCTGACACAAAGCCTGGAAGAAATGCTTTGAAATATAGTGCCTCATTGAGGCCAGTGGCGAGGTCACCCGAAGATTAAATATCCACCTCAATTCACATTGTAGGAGGAGCTTATTAACCACTTCAGCCCCGGAAGGATTTACCTCCTTCCTGACCAGAGCACTTTTTGCGATTCGGCACTGCGTCCCTTTAACTGACAATTGCACGGTCATGCAATGTTGTACCCTAACAAAATTGATGTCCTTTCCTTCCCACAAATAGACAGGGTTCAGATAATGAGAGCACACAAGCTGGGGGAAAGGAACAGAGAGTCCCCTCCAGAGTCTGCTATCTCAAATGTCATTCATACCTGGTGGTGGTGTGGAAGACGTGTGCCTCACAGAGAGGGATGCTCAAATGGAGGCAAGCACATCAGAATCCTGAAGTACTGTATATATATGAGTCAGCCCATGGAGGGAGCCAATCCTCCAATGAGGAGAGGTGCTGACCGTCTGGCAATGGGACAGGCAATCAGCCATCCCTGCCAGATGCTGGATGCTCCCCCGAAGCATCGGCGCACAGCATAGCCCCTCTAATAGGGTGGGATAACGTCACAAGCTGGCGCATAACCAACGGCATACAGGAAGGTGTCAGGGGGTAGAGAGGTGCTCCTATCATAGTGTGCCATGGAGACAGCTGGAAGAAAGTACCGATAGCCAATCCCACTCAGCTGATGGAGCTTAACCGCTGGGTGGTGCGCACATACAGCAAAAGAGGGAGCGTCAGCGGCACACAGTTAGCAGCGACGGTACTGTACCCACCTAAGACCAATAGGATTACAATCCAGCTGCATTGCTTGAAAACAGATGCATACATAGACATAAACAATAAGGGTAATTACAATGTGAAATGGTATAGAGATGGTATGGAATGAAAAGAAAATACAACAAATGAAAAACAAAAAAACAGCAAAAATAGAATGGAGCAAACAATAACCAGTGATGTATCAAAGGCAAGAAAATAGGGTGTAGAGATGCCACCTACTAGGGGAATGTAATTGCAACAATTTTGTAGCATATGCATCAAAAGAGCCAACTGAGGGTTACAAATTGAGTTTACAATCCCCTGACACAAAGCCTGGAAGAAATGATTTGAAATTTAGTCCCTCATTGAGGCAAGTAGGGGAGGTCACCCGAAGATTAAATATCCACCTCAATTCACATTGTAGGAGGTGCTTATTAAAGTCGCCTCTTCTAGAATTGAAGTGGACATGGTTGCGTTCCAGGAAATAGACCCTGGGAATGGAATCACCATGGCCAAGTGCCATATGTCTACCGAGACTGGTCTCGGGGTTGCGTTTGGATATACTAGAAAGATGTTGGTAAATTCACTTCCAAAATTCATTGATGGTCTTCCTGATATAGAGGTGGCTCTCCTGTAGGTGACAGCGGGGTGACTCAGTCATAAGCTGAATAATACTCATTCAACTCAGCATAAACAAATTAAACAGATTTTGAATAAATATTGGAACTATGGATTGGATGGACTTGCTCCCTTTGTGACTGAGTCACCCGCTGTCGCCTACAGGAGGGCCACCTCGGTGGGTGACAGGCTGGTTTCCAGTGAATATAGAAAGGCCAGCGGTGATTCATGGAAATGATTGGGCACATTCTCATGTAGATGGATAGACAAATTCACATTAGGTTACCCAATGATCAAGTTTTTCACCCCAGACACTATGTGAACTGTGAAACTCACAGCATAGTGTACCTGCTTTCATGTGAATGCGGTCGCTAATATGTCGGGAAGACCATCAATGAATTTTGGAAGTAAAGTTACCAATATTTTTCCAGTATATCCAAACGTGACCCAGAGACCACTCTGGGTCTACATATGGCACTTGCCTATGGTGATTCTATTCCCAGGGTTAATTTCCTGGCACTTGACCGTGTCCCCTTCAATTTTGGAGGAGGCGACTTTAACCACTTGCCTACCGTGTCACGTGGATATACGATGGCAAGTTGGTTCTGCTGCGTAGATTGCCATCTATAAACACCATGAGTGGGGCCACGGGTCGGGTGGACTTGATGTCCACCGGTGACCCGCGATCGCCTACTACAGAGGAAGAACTGGGAACCACTGATGTAAACATGGCGGTTCCTCATTCTGACAGACAGGATGACAGTGATCTACTGATCTCTGTGGTCGAGATCAGTTAGTTCTGTTACGCCCCTGCCAGCCCAGCCCCCACACAGTTAGAACACGCATAGGGAACACAGTTAACACCTTGATCATCCCCTACAGGTTAACCCCTCCCTGCCAATGACATTTATACAGTAATCAGTGGCTTTTTTTAGATCTGATTGCTTTATAAATGTCAATGGTCCCAAAAAAGTGTCAAAAATCCAATCTGTCCGCCACAATATTGCAGTCCCTATAAAAATCGCAGATCGCCGCCATTACTAGTAAAAAAAAAAAAATAGTAAAAACGTCATAAATTAATTCTCATGGTTTGTAAACGCGGCAACTTTTGCGCAAACCAATCAATAAACACGTATTGCAATTTTTTTTACCAAAAATATGTAGAAGAATACATTTTGGCCTAAACTGATGAATACATTTGCTTTTTATATTTTTTTTGGACATGTATTACAGCAAAAAGTAAAAAATATTGTTTTTTTTTTTCAAACCTGTCCCTCTTTTTTTGTTTATAGCATGAAAAATAAAAACCGCAGACGTGATCAAATACCACCAAAAGAAAGCTATATTTGTGGGAAAAAAAGTACCGGTACATCAATTTTGTTTGGGTACAGCGCCACACGACCGCGCAATTATCAGTTAAAGCGACGCAGTGCCGAATCACAAAAAGTGCTCTGGTCAGGAAAGCGGTAAATCCTTCCGGGGCTGAAGTGGTTAATAAGCGCCTCCTACAATGTGAATTGAGGTGGATATTTAATCTTCAGGTGACCTCCCCTCCTGGCCTCAATGAGGCACTAAATTTCAAACCATTTCTTCCAGGCTCTGTGTCAGGGGATTGTGAACTCAATTTGTAACCCACGGTTGGCTCTTTTGATGTATATGTCACAAAAATGTTACAATTACATTACCATTCCATTCCCCTAGTAGGTGGCGTCCCTACAACCCATTTTCTTGCCTTTGATACATCACTGGTTATTGTTTGCTCCATTCTATTTTTGCTGTTTTCTGTTTTTCATTCATTGTATTTTATTTCATTCCATGCCATCTCTATATCATTTCACATGGTAATTACCCTTATTGTTTATTTTATTTTTTCTGTTTAGATTTTGATATCTTGTCACTATGTGTGCATCTGTTTTCAAGCAATGCAGCTGGATGGTAATTCTATTGGGTGCAGTAACATTTTCACTTGCTGTGTGCCACTGACGATCCCTCTTGGGCTGTATGTGTGCTCCACCCGGTGTCTAAGCTCCACCAGTTGGGCGGGATTGGCCGTCTGGCTGTGTCCATGGCCCACTATGGTAGGAGCACCTCTCCGCCTCCACCGCCTCCCTGTATGCAGCGAGGGCTATTCCACTTGTAATGCGTCAGCACGTGATGTCATCCCGCCCTATAGACAGGGCTATGCCGCACACTGATCTGGCAGGGATGGCTGATTACCTGTCCCATTGCCAGACGGTCAGCACCGCCCCCTGTTGAGGGATTGGCTCCCTGCACAGGCTGACTCATATATACTTCAAGATTCTGATCTGCTTGCCTCCATTTTGAGCAGTCCTCTCTGTGAGACACAAGTCTTTCACACCACCACCAGGTATAAATGACATTTGAGATAGCAGACTCTGGGGGGGACTCTCTGTTCCTTTCCCCCGGCTTGTGCACACTCATTATCTGAACCCTGTATATACCCATGTAATTATTTACTCTTATGTCATGATTACTTTTAATTTACTCATGGCTATTTGCTATCATTTAGTTTCAGATTATGTGACCTCCCCTTTTTCTTGCGGACATAGCCACTGGGTGCTTCTTGTGGTTGCACACATTCGGCTACTTGGGGTGCTCACTGGCATGCGCAGTGTGTGGTGTGGTCTCATGTGATGCTCTCCAGGGCTCAAACCCCATCTGCATTGCTTGGATTGGTGTACACATGCTGCATGGTTTGTTTGTAAGTGGACATCGAACCTTGGATGTGCAAATTATATCAATACTGTATTATACTATGTGCAATATGACTTTTCAGTTACTCTGTTTGTATTTCAGAAATTAATATTGTTTGACCCTTACTGTAATATCCCTGAAGAAGGATAACACACAAATGATTCCAAAACATGTTGGGATATATAATATATATATAATCAAGAGGTTCACCCCACTGGCCCCTGTATCTATAGGACAGTGCATGGGTACTCTTGTTGTTACAAGGTCTATTCATTTGTATACGGTATGCAGCATTTTACTTTGTTTTTATTGTCGTGTATACCAGGGCTCAAAAGCCACTAGCCAGGCCTTAAGAGTTACTCACCATCAGTGGCCCCACCCAACCCCTTGTAAATTATCGCATGAAATTACACTGTTAAATGTTTATGCAGAGTTAAGTTCCAAAAATAAATATTAGCAACAACTTTAATAATATTAACATAAAGCATATCAGTACTCAATAGTACAGCCTCATCAGTGCCCATCAGTGCAGCCTATCAGTGCCCATCAGTACAGTCCCATCAGCGCAGCCTATCAATGCTCAACAGTGCAGCCTATAAGTGCCCCTCAGTGTCGCTTATCAGTGCCCATTAGTACAATCCCATCAGTGCAGCCTATCAGTGCCCATCAGTGCAGCCTTATCAGTGGCCATCAGTGCAGCTTCATCAGTGCTTATCAGTGCCCATCAGTGCAGCGTATCATTGGCCATCAGTACAGTGTACCATTGGCCATCCGTACAGTGTATCAGTGCCCATCAGTGCAATTTATTAGTGCCTATTAGTGCAATGCATCAGTGCCAGTCAGTGCAGTGTATCATTGCACATCAGTGCATCTTATCATTGCAGCATACTATTTCCCATTAGTGCAGCATATCAGTGATCGTCAGTGCAGCATAACATTGCCTGTCAGTGCAGCATATCAGTCTCCATCAGTGCAGCGTATCATTGCCCATCAGTGCAGCGTATCATTGCCTATCAGTGCAGAGTATTATTGTCCGCCAGTGCAGCGTATCAGTGTCCGTCAGTGCAGCGTATCAGTGTCCATCAGTGCAGCATAACAGTGTCTATCAGTGCAGCGTATCAGTGTCCATCAGTGTAGCGTATCATTGCCCATCAGTGCAGCGCATCAGTGTCTGTCAGTGCAGCGTATCAGTGTCTGTCAGTGCAGCATATCATTGTCCATAAGCAGCCTCATCAGAGCCCAGCAATCAGGGAGGAATCCGAAGGATCGGGCAGCCGTATGACAGAGTGGAGATCTCTCGCTGAGATGCAGCTTGTATATGAATAGCCGGGTGCTGACAAGCAAAGCCCTACCCCCTGGGCCAGCTACTCTAGTAGACAGCCCACTGGTCCAATGCCAGTCCCGGAGGTGGGACATTGCTTGTCAGTGTCCACCTATTCATATACAAGCCGTGTCTCAGCGGGAGATCCCCGCTCTCTGTCATACGGGTGCCCGATCCTTCTGACAGTTTCCTGGCTGATCGCTTCTGGCAGAAGCAGTGCAGCCTTTTTTTACAGGACATCAGAGCGGTCAGGGGGAGCAGGGAGTCCCCCCTCAGTGCCACTCTGGTGTCCTGTAAAAAAAAGGCTGCACCGCTTCTGCCAGAAGCGATCAGCCAGGAAACTGTCAGCTCAGTCCGCCCCTGCTCCTTGCTCGACCTGCATTAAATTCCACTCACCAAATGCGAGCAGGCGAGTGGAATTTTTGAGGGCTGGTGTATACTATGCACATATTATTCCAGAGGGTATATCCCCCTGGTTTTTACTATTGTTAATACCCAATAAAATTGTAATCGTATTTTTATGATAACTATTCTTTTGACATATTTTTGCCTATAAAGTCCAAGGGGGTTTTTGATACTTCCAGGTTGAGCGCTCACTTCCTGTTTCTTGCCTTGCTTTTTACTCAACACACCTGTTTGGATCATGCTCTCTCACCTAGGATTCAGGTATCACTTAGCTACACTGTTCATTCTGGCTGTTTTGTTTCAATGTTTTTTTTTTGGTGCTTTTTTCCTACCACTTACTCCTTTGGTGAGAGTTATTATTATTATTGTACAGGATTTATATCTTACTTGTCACATCGATTCACTATGGACTTAGGATCCACTCTCTCGTACTAGGTTTGTCCACACAACTCATTTTTCGTTCCGTTCTTTGTCCTTCACTCGCGAGTTGGACCTTCATAGTTTTTGGGGGAACCTGAAATATCCGTTTTTATACAGTTTTCTTATCAATAGTATTTTTATGCTAATGTTAAAATAACCCATAATTGTTATCATTTTTGGTCCCCCTATATGGGAGACCTTATTATACACGTATCATATGTGGTCGGGAGTTTTTAAGGTGAGCGGACGAGCGTAAACCACTCACCTTAAAT
>BLSH010213159.1:356889-367418 GCA_018402905.1 Glandirana rugosa | reverse complement strand
TCCCACTATCCCGGGCTCCTACAGACCCATCTCCTTACTTAATATCGATGTTAAAATCCTCTCAAAAATAGTAGCATCTCGACTATCCACCATAATTCCCCATATAATTGACCCAGCCCAGTCTGGCTTTGTGAAAGGCAGAACAGCCACTCTAAATATTAGGAAGGTTTTGGCAGTGTTGGAGAGCACCCAGGGCAGCTTGGTGGGGGGACAGGCCATCATCACCCTAGACACCGAAAAGGCGTTTGATAACGTCAACTTCAAATGGCTCCACATGGTACTTTCGAAGCTGGGCTTTGGGGGCTCTTTTACTCACCTAATCCGCTCTATGTACCTCGCGCCAACTGCCCGGTTGGTGGTGGCCGGTCTCCTCACCAATGTTTTTGCTCTCCACAGGGGCACTAGGCAGGGTTGCCCCCTGTCACCGCTACTATTTAATTTAGCCCTCAAACCCCTTTCCAGATACATAACATATCAGGCCCCCTTACACGGGATAAAGGTTGGAGACAGAGAAATCCGATCCTGTCCCTTTGCTGATGATATTCTCATCTTCACGGCTAATCCCTCGGCGGATATGCCAACCATAATAAACATTTTTGATAAATTCAAACTGTGTTCAGGTCTCCGCATCAACTACCATAAAAGTGAAATTCTCCCGCTAGGTCCCATAAAAAATCCCCCTTGGGCCCTTAATGCTCCCTTTCAGATCACCCACTCTCACATCACATATTTGGGGGTCAGGATAGGGAAACTCCCTCCCTCTTTGTACCATCTCAATTTCCCCCCTCTGCTTGCCAGGCTTACCCAGGAACTAAACGCATGGATGGATCTTCCGCTCTCGCTCATGGGGAGGTGTCACCTGGTCAAGATGGTCAGCTTCGCCCGTCTATTATATCCTCTTCAGACCATACCTCTGTTACTGAAACATAAAGATATCCAGACCTTAAATAAAGTCATATCAAATTTCCTTTGGAAAAAGAAGCGACCGTGCATAGCATTTTCCAAACTGCACCTCCCCAGGAGCAAGGGAGGTATTGGCCTCCCCAACATTCGGCTGTACAATATTGCCTGTCTTCTCCGCTACAGCATGGTCTGGATTAAGCGCTCCTCTCGCTATTCAAATTTACATTTGGAATCTTCAATGGTATCCCCCCTATCGTTAGTCGCTATCCTACATGTCAAGTGGAGATCCCTTCCCTCTGCTCTTCAACACAATCTCCTCATCAGAGGTACGGCGCTGGCTTGGAGAGAATACAGGAAACTCACCAAGGTCTCCCCTTTCATCTCACCTCACCTCCCTATCAGAGGCAATCCCAATTTCCCACCGGGATTAGACCACAAAATTTTTCAAATTTGGGACCAGAATGGAATTGCGACCTTCTCTTCCCTATGCAACGAAACAACAGGTCTGCCGTACAGTTTTATCCATCTGGTCAAAGAATACGCTATACCCAAATTCCACGTCTTCCACTACTGGCAATGTCTCAGTTTTCTACGGACAGCCTGTTCGGAACCTACCAAAAAAAAAGGGAGATCCATCCAACCTCCTATGTATACTACATACGGTTACGTCTCCTATGCCTTGTTAACTCTGCTGTTCGTACATGTTGTAACCTACTATTTTTTTTTATTATTGTATGGATCAGATGGATCTTTGTTTGTACTTTGATTCCTTGTCATGCTTCTATACAATCAATAAAGTTTCATTAAAAAAAAAAAAAAAAAAAAACATCCGTTCCTTTGAATGGTAGACAAACAAGGGTCTATACAAAATCGGTCACTTCTTTTCTATTTCTGGACCCATTTCCCTGAAGCACTGTATTGACAACCTTGACATGCCCCCTACTGAACAATTCCGTTTTCAACAAATTCACCACTTCATAGCCTCTTTATGGAAGGCTGCACCGGCTCTGACGTCCATCACTTCTTATGAGAAGTGGTGCTCGAACATTTCAAGCCAAAAAGGGGGTATCTCCCCCTACCTACCCGAAAAACCTCCATATGCTAAAGGTTAGGAGGGTGACCTGGGATGCAAATAAATGGTTTTCTCTCTTTTTGAATTCCTTTAAAGGAATAGTCAATATTTCACTAATGGAGGCTATCATAAAGGTGATGTCACGCTGGTATTTTGTCCCGGCTCGACTCTCAGTTATGTTCCCAGGCTCCCCCCCGCTTTGCTTTAGAGGTTGCAATCTCCAAGGCTCATACATCCATATATGGTGGGAATGTCCTAGGACCAGGAGCTTTTGGAATAGAATATTTAGGATGCTTAGGAAGATTACAGACCAGGCAATTCCACAAAACCCAGATATTGCCTTACTGAATTGTAGGCCGGACAATCTTTTCAAACCTTTGTTTAAATTAACTCATTTTATTCTCCTGGGAGCTTACACTAGCAAGGGCCTGGAAGAAACCTACAGTATCCTTCAATGCTGCCAAGAGAAAAATCACATGGATTATGACCCAGGAAAAGTTTGCTAATATACTTCTTGACACCTCAGCTAAATTTGATAGAATATGGGCACCCTGGAAGACTTATCTCAATTTACCCGAGTGAGAAGCATTCTTCTTCTATTTGGCAAGGCTTCCCTGGAGCCCCTCTCTTTTATTTTTCTCTTTCTTTCTCTCTGATTCCCTGTTCTCTCTTTCCTAATGCTATTCTTTTGTTAGGTTTTGTTTTTCTATTTTTGGTTATGTCTATGGGGAAGTGGCCCTTTGAGGTCAGCCTAGTCCGAGAGTACGTATTCTTGACCATCTTATTTCTTTAATGGACCATGGTTCAACGGTTGGGCAGGCATGCGGGGTTCTTGACCCCCCCCTACCTCCGTGCACAGCTTGTTCCCAGATGGGGTGTCAGGTGGAGGTTCCAGGGTTGGGCCAGCATCCCTCCAAAATAAGAAGTTAGTCTATGTACAAGTTCACGTTTGGTCATTTACTTGAATAAAGTTTGTTATTCTTTACGTGCTTCGGGTAAGGCCTTCCCTTACTCATTGTATAATATGATTTCTGTTTTTGTATCTTCAAAAAACCCAATAAAGACTTGCTTATGAAAATCTCATAAAATGTTTAATATGTTAATGTAATTTCCGGTTGTTATATATATTCCTAAAGCACAACTGAACGGTCAGTGTAGATTAAAAGTTGTCTTTAGAAAGCAGCAACATCATGACTAGAAAAGCTTGCCCCTTGCCAGCATGGCATAAAAAGTAACCCTTTGTCTCTGTGTGAAAGCAGTGGTCTCTCTGTAGCAGTCTGACACCCTATCTGCTAAGTCAGTGATAGAGCTCTCCAATTAGCAGGGAACATGATCTTTGCTGAATGCCGACATGGGCACCAGACTTTTGCAGAGAGGCCACTACTTTCACAGAGAGAGCAATTTCCTTCTCTCCATCATGCTGGCAGAGGGCAGGTTTTTCTATTGGGGGAAGCTTTATAAAGAAAATAAATGGTAAGACTTGTCATGCCTTTTGTTTTTGTTCAGCTGAAGCTAAAACTTAAACTGACATTTTGTTGGGTTTTAAATATGCAGCATTCAGTAAAAATAATATCTGGTGATCCTTCCATAGACCTCCTTGTACATGCATTTCCTGTTACAGAGTGACAAATGTCTTCCAATTACTGGTTTAGCAACTAAGATGGACCTTGCATTAAAATGCAGTCAAATTTTCTGACAGTTTACCTAACACTAGTAAAGCACCTAATCAAAGCTGTCAAAGTCCAAGCTTTCATATTTTCATGGAAGCAGCAGTGATGCCACTTTCTCTAATCATTCCTCTTTGTCAGCAAGGCAGACCTTATATTTTATGTTGGGTCCTCTTTAAAAGAACAGAGCCAGACTTAAAATGGATATCCAAGTATATAGAATATATATACCAGTTGTGCTCATACGTTTACATACCCTGGCAGAATTTATGATTTCTTGGCCATTTTTCAGAGAATATGAATGATAACACAAAAACTTTTCTTTCACTCATGGTTAGTGTTTGGCTGAAGCCAGTTATTATCAGTCAACTGTGTTTACTCTTTTTAAATCATAATGACAACAGTGACCCTGATCAAAAGTTTACATACTCCAGTTCTTAATACCGTGTATTGCCCCCTTTAACATCAATAACAGCTTGAAGTCTTTTGTGCTATTTGTGGATGAGGCTCTTTATCTTCTCAGATGGTAAAGATGCCCATTCCTTTTGGCAAAAAGCCTCCAGTTCCTGGAAATTTTTGGGCTGTCTTGCATGAACTGCGATCTCCCTAGAGTGGCTCAATGATATTGAGGTCAGGAGATTGATGTGGCCACTCCAGAACCTTCACTTATTCTGCTGTAGCCAATGACAGGTCAACTTGGCCTTTGTTTTGGATCATTGTCATGTTGGAATGTCCAAGTACGTCCCATGCACAGCTTCCTGGCTGATGAATGCATATGTTCCGCCAATATTTTTTGATAACATACTGCATTCATCTTGCCATCAATTTTGACGAAACTTTCTGTGCCTTTGTAGCTCATACATCCCCAAAACATCAACGATCCACCTCTGTGTTTCACAGTAGGAATGGTGTACCTTTTGTCATAGGCCTTGTTGACTCCTCTCCAAATGTAGCGTTTATGGTTGTGGCCAAAAGGCTCAATTTTGGTCTCATCACTCCAAATAACTTTGTGCCAGAAGGTTTGAGACTTGTCTCTGTGCTGTTTGGCACATTGTAAGCAGGATACTTTGTGGCATTTGCATTGTAATGGCTTTCTTCTGACGACTCGACCATGCAGCCCACCTTTCTTCACGTGCCTCCTTATTGTGCATCTTGAAATAGCAGCGCCAAATGTTTTCAGAGAGTGCTGTATTTCACCTGAAGTTATTTTTGGGGTTTTCTTTGCATCCCAAACAATTTTCCTGGTAGTTGTGGCTGAAATTTTAGTTGGTCTACCTGACCGTGGTTTGGTTTCAACAGAACCCCTCATTTTCCACTTCTTGATTAGAGTTTGAAGACTGCTGATTGGTATCCTCAATTCCTTGGATATAATTTTATATCCCTTTCCTATTTTATACAGTTCAACTACATTTTCCCACAGATCCTTTAACAATTATTTTGCTTACCCCATGACTCAGAATCCAGAAACTTTAGTGCAGCACTGGATGAAAGATGCAAGGGTCTGTCAGGAGTCCAGAAACTCATTGACCTTTTATACACACACACTAATTACAAGCAAACAGATCAAATGTAAGGATGGTTACCTTTAATAGCCATTCAAACCCCTTTGTGTCAACGTGTGTGCATGTTATCAGGCCCAAATCACCAGGGTATGTAAACTTTTGATGAGGATCATTTGGGTAGTTTCTGTTGTCATTATGATTTAAAAAGAGATAAACACAGTTAATAATAAATGGCTTCAGCCAAACACTAACCATAAGTGAAAGAAATATTTTTGTGTTATCATTCATATTCTCTGAAAATGGCCAAGAAATCATAAATTCTGCCAGAGTATGTAAACTTAGGAGCACAACTGCATACAGGTGGTCCCCTAGTTACAAACATCTGACTTACAAATGACCCCTACTTACAAAAGGAGGGAGACAACAGGAAGTGAGAGGAAATCTACCCCTATCAAGGGAAATTTACTCCAGTAAGAGTTATAACGGGAAAAAGTTGTCTCCACTGATGCTTTATCACCAATCCTTATTTCCACAACAACCCAACATTTTCAAAATCCAATTATCATTGGGACAGGAAGTGAGGTGAAATCTTCTGAACAGAAACATAGACAGCAAAACAAACATTACAGGGGTGTTACCCCTTCCCTATGCTATCCAAAGAGCTAAAAAATAGATTTTTTTGGCTGAAGCTACACTTAAAAAATGTACCTGTTCCCACTTTCCCACTTACAAACAAATTCAACTTAAGAACAAACCTACAGTCCCTATCTTGTTTGTAACCCGGGGACCGCCTGTATATATATATATATATATATATATATGTATATATATATATATATATATATGCAGTCTTCTCTCCTCTACAGCCATTCAAAGTCCAGAGTTTATACAGCTTACCTGAGCTGACAGAAATAAGGGGGCAGAGAGCTGAAAGTACACTCTGTAGGTCTCAGAGGAGAGCTCTGAGAGTCGATTGAAGAGAGGAGACACGCCTTCTTTCACACAGCACACAGGTACCAAGCTGAGGTTTAAAACCACTTTAATGTCTTCTATGCATCAAGGTAAAAAAATCCCTTCAATAGTAGCTTTCCCCAGCCCCCCCTTAAAACACTTATCTTAGTCCATGATCCAGCTCTGTCCCATCTGCAGCCACTCTTCTCACCTCTCTCACAGGCTTAGCTGAGAGCAGTGGCAGCTGTTAGTCAAATCATGTTAGCAGAGAGCCAGGGGCAATGCTGAGTTGGACTATGTTTGACTATAGATGCACACAGCCTGACTCAGGTTAAGCCTGCATGTCTGCCCCCATAGCAAGTGGGAGTGCCGGAGGGGGACTCCAGAAGAGGGGGTTGGGGGGCCACTTTGTGCCACAACCTTTGCACAGAGAAGGTAAGCATGACATGTTTGTTATTTGAAAAAAGTGACCTTTACAATCACTTTAACCAGTTGCCGCCCGCCCGCCGTGGCTTGACAGCGGCAACTTGGCTCGATATCGCAAACCGCCGTCACCTCATGGCGGCTGCGAGATCATGAGCGTGCACCGCTGGAGGTGCGCTCGCATGCTCACTGTGTAGCGGGGGAGCCAGTGAGCGGGTAGGGCGGACTTGATGTCCCCTGGTTACCCGAGATCGCTCCCCCACAGTGACAGAAAGGGGATCCATGTGTGTAAATGCACGGATCTCCGTTCCAACAGTCGAGAGGAGTGTGATTGTATGCTTCCTGAGCAATGATCACTCTCCTCCCCCAGTCAACCCAGCCCCCACACAGTTAGTAACACATCCCAGGAAACACAGTTAACCCTTTGATCGCCCCGGTGTTAACCCCTTCCCTGCCAGTGACATTTACAGAGTAATCAGTGCATTTTCATAGCACTGATCGCTGTATAAATGTCAATGGTCCCAAAAAAGTGTCAAAAGTGTCCAACATGTCCGCCGCAATGTCGCAGTCCCACTAAAAATCGCAGATCGCTGCCATTACTAGTAAAAAAAAATTAAAAATAAAAACCTCATAAATTAATTCTCATGGAACTTTTTGCGTAAGCCAATCAATATACGAATGCAATTTTTTTTTTTACCAAAAATATGAGGAAGAACATATGTCTGCCAAAACTGATGAATAAATTAGTTTTTTTATATATATTTTTTTTTGGATATGTATTATAGCAAAAAGTAAGAAATATTGAGTTTTTTGCCAAATTGTCACTTTTTGCTTGTTTATAGCGGTGATCAGAAATGATGCAGAGGTGATAAAATGTCACCAAAAGAAAGCTCTATTTGTGGAAAAAAAAGGTTGTACATTTTGTTTGGGTACAACGTCTCACGACCGCTCAATTGTCAGTTAAAGCGACGCAGTGCCAAATCGCAAAAAGTGCTCTGGTCATAAAGGGGGAAATCCTTCCAGGGCTGAAGTGGTTAATATCAGCCTCCTATGATACCCTGTTAGAAAAAAAGAGGAAAGGGGAACACTTTTTCAGGGCTCTATTACTTACAGGGGACATCATCCCAGGAGAAGAGAGTGCAGAGATAAGCTCATCATTGTGCTTATTCATTGCTGTGCTGTAGGTTTTGAACCATGGTCCTCTCATGACCGGGAATCATTGATGCCCAGGTCAAATTTAGCAGCATTCTTATGAGTCAGTCCACTTAACTAATAAAACTGTATGACTAATTTACCTTTATACAATATTTTTATGCTGTTTTTACATTTGGTACTTTTGACTCTGATGAAGAGGGAATAACCTTCAAAATGTGTCAGCCTTTTAGACCTGCTAGGCTCCCATCTGTGATTGGTAGTGTGTGCAGCGCTTCCTGGTGTTTCTGTTCCTTGGCTTTCTATTGGCGAGCATGCACATATATTTGTGAGTATAGCATTTACTTTTTTATTTTCAATAAATTATATATTAACTACTAGCCAACTGCCCACAGTACATATACTGCAGGCAGCAGGCATGGGCAGGCTGGATTACGTACGTGTATGTGATCACAATGTCAATAAAACTGTTCTGTTTCCTACAGAGTAATGCTGTGATTGGCCCACAGCTATCACATGGTACATGGGTCAGTCACTGCACTCTGTACCATGTGAGGTAGCCAATCACAGATCACTAGCGTTTATGTATGTGACCCATTCATGACAGTTCAAAACATTGCTGTTACAACAATCATCGTTGTAACAGCAATGAAAGTGTAAAAAAAAATCAGATCCCTGATCAGCTCCTTAGAGTAGTACAGTGTTATTATAGTGACACTGAACTAATCTGATGAAAGTATGTAAAACAAATAGTAAAAAAAATTTAAAGAAAAAAGTCAAAAAAAGAAAATAAAATGTTACAAAAATGCTTTAAAAATGGTATAAAAAATATTATTATTTTTTTAACATACTGTCACTAGTCAGTATTCCTGATCACCACCACACCAGTCATATGATATCATATGTTGTAAAAAAAAGTTTTAAAAAAATGTATTTAACTACTACCCACCTGGCGTATAGACAAATGACGTCCGGGCGGGTGTTCCTTTACCCTGACTGGATGTCATATTATGTTTTCAGGATAACCCACGATTGCATGCTCACAGGGGCACGCATCGCAGCGATCGGTGGTGTGGTGGGTCAGTCGGACCCACCACATTACCGACCTTGGTAAAATGCTTCCATCGGAAGCTCTTTACCACATGATCAGCCGTGACCAATCACGCTGATCACGATGTAAACAGGTAGAGTTGCGTATCGGCTTTTCCTTTACTCGTGTCTTTAGCTCTCCTGAGAGGGGGGTCTGCGCTGATTGTTTACCAGCGCAGCCCCCCTAGGATCGCCACCCTAGACAACCAGGGAACCAGCCCAGGGACCATCAGGGAGCGGCCACCCAGGGACCACCAGGGAGGGACCAGGACCACCAGGGAGCCGATCAGGACCACTAGGGACACCATCATGGAGCCCACCCAAACCACCAGGTAAGGGGTACCATGCCCATCATGGATGGCACTCAGTTCCAATTACAGATGCCACCCCAGACCACCAGGGAATCAGTGCCTAACAGTGCCACCTATCAGTGCCCACCAGTGCCACCTATCAGTACCACCTATCAGTGCCACCTATGAGTGTCCATCAGTGCCGCTTATCAGTGCCCGTTAGTGCTGCTTATTAGTGCTGCCTATCAGTGCTGCATATAAGTGCCTCATTATCAGTGCCCGTCCGTGCCAGCTCATCAGTGCTCCTCATCAGTGCCAATCAGTATTGCCTCATCAGCTCTCATCAGTGTGGCCTCATCAGTGCCCATCAGCGATGGAGAAAATGTACTTATTTATAAAGTTTTGTGACAGAAACAGAGAAAAATTTTTTTCTCTAAATGTCCGGCCTACTTTTATCTGTAGCGCAAAAAATAAAAACCCCAGAGTTGATAAAACACCACCAAAAGAAAGCTCTATTTGTGGGCACAAAATTATAAAAATTTTGTTTGGGTACAACGTTGCATGACCGCACTATTGTCATTCAAAATGCGACAGCGTGGAAAGCTGAAAATTGGTCTGGGCAGGAAGGGGGGTAATCATCTGATCCTGCATCCTGTGATAGATTACTTTACTATTGCTGTGCTGTTGCTCTGAGGACAGATAGCAGAAATTTGAGATTTCACATACCGCTGCTTTGAGTTGCAGATCAAACTCTGCATAAAACAACGATCGCTACGATCGTGCTCAACGATCAGATTGTTGGAGGAATTTGAGAGTTCAAATACTGCTGCTTAGAGTTGGAGATTGCAGAATAAACTCTGCCTAACGCAACGATCGTTAAGATCATACACAATGATCAGATTGTTGGAGTAATTTGAGATTTCACATACTGCTGCTTTGAGTGACACATTGCAGATCAAACCCTGCCTAACACAACGATTGTTACGTTCGTACACAACAATCAGATTGTGGGATCCTACACAATGATCAGATTGTGGGAGTAATTTGAGATTTCACATACTGCTGCTTTGAGCGATCTGACTTCACTAGGTAGAGGCTTCTGCTTAGAGGGACAGATTCTTGTTCAAAAACCATTGCCTACTCCTATAGGGCCAGGTTACAGCTGTTGCTGTAAGTGACACATTATTGTTGAAAAATCATCTCCTAGTTCTAAAGGGAGAGTTTCCAGCTGTTGGTGTGAGCAGTGCATTTCTTGCACCAAAATAAAAAGTCCAGCTACGTTGGTGTTTAAAAAAAAAAAAGGTATTAATTGGTATTAATAAATTCTTACATAGGGCTACATAATACATTTGCGGGCCCAATGAGGAGAGCAAATAAGGGACGTGGTCATGGTGCTGCTGCGTGTGGTTGTCGACCTTTGAGAGGGAAATCTTGATCCTCTACTAAAAAGTTGTTATTACACAGTGAATGTCGTTGTCGA
>BLSH010213159.1:334677-355644 GCA_018402905.1 Glandirana rugosa | reverse complement strand
ACCAACATCAGCACATTCAGGGGGAAACGACAGCAAGCTGTTTTAAAACTGATATGTTTGGGGGATAAACCCCACACTGCGCAGGAGCTGTGGATGGGCATTGAACAACAGACCAATGAGTGGTTGTTGCCACTGAGCCTCAAGCCCGGCCTGGTAGTGTGCGACAATGGCTGAAATCTCGTAGCGGCTCTGGGCCGAGCCCGTTTGACGCACATCCCTTGCCTGGCGCATGTGCTGAATTTGGTGGTACAGAATTTTCTAAAAAACAGATCGGATATGTCAGAGCTGCTGCATAAAGTGTGGGCCGTCTGTGCACACTTTCGGCGTTCTCACCCTGCTGCTGCTCGCCTGTCTGCGCTGCAGTGGAACTTCAGCCTTCCCGCTCACGCCTCATATGCGACGTGCCCACAAGGTGGAACTCCACCTTGCACATGCTGGAGAGACTGTGCGAGCAGCAGCAGGCAATAGTGGAGTTTCAGCTGCAACACGCAAGGGTCAGTCGCTCTGCAGAACAGCAACACTTCACCACCAACGAGTGGGCCTCCATGCGAGACCTGTGTAGTGTATTGCGGTGTTTTGAGTACTCCACCAACATGGCCAGTGCCAATGATGCTGTTTTTAGCGTTACTATATGACTTCTGTGTCTCCTTGAAAAAACACTTTGGGCCATGATGGTAGAGGATGTGGCACAGGAGGATGAGGAGGAGGAAGAGGGGTCATTTCCACGGTTATCAGGCCAGTCATTCGCAAGTGGCTCGGAGGGTGGGTTCCTGCACCAGCATAGGCCAGGTCCAAAATATTCAAGCCAGGGCACAGTTCTGGAGGACGAGGAGGACGAGGAAGATGAGGAGGAGGAGGAGGAATTGCAGCAGGGTGCCACCCAACGCAGCTCGTGGGCATGACTGGAGTGTGGCTGGGGGGATACAGAGGACACAAATGATATACCTCCCACAGAGGACAGCTTGTCTTTGCCTGTGGGCAGCCTGGCACACATGGCCGACTACATACTGCAGTGCCTGTGCAACGACAGCCGAGTTGCCCACATTGTAACTTCCTCTGATTACTGGGTGGCCACCCTGCTGGATTCCCGTTACAAGGACAACATGCCGTCCTTAATTCCCTCACTGGAGCATGAGAGGAAGATGCGCGACTACAAGCGCACACTGGTAGAGGCGCTGCTGAGGGAATTCCCAAATGACACTCAGGGTTCAGCGGAAGCACAAGGTGAAGGTAGAGGAGGAGGAAGAGGCCACCAACGCAGCTGTGCCACCGCCAGCACCTCAGAAGGCAGGGTTAGCATGGCTGAAATGTGGCAAAGCTTTGTCAGCAGCCCGCCACAACAAACAGCACAACCAGCCGATAGACAACGTCTTAGCAGGAGGCAGCATTTCAACAACATGGTGCAAGAGTATGTGTGCACACGCCTACATGTACTGACTGATGGGTCTGCCCCATTCAACTTCTGGGTCTCCAAATTGGCCACATGGCCTGAGCTTGCCCTTTATGCCTTGGAGGTGCTAGCCTGCCCTGCAGCCAGTGTATTGTCGGAACGTGTGTTTAGCACGGCAGGGGGGCGTTATCACAGACAAGCGGAGCCGTTTGTCCACATCCAACGTGGACAAGCTAACCTTTATTAAAATGAATCAGGCATGGATCCCACAAGACTTGTCTGTACCTTGTGCAGAATAAACATTTAGACTGGATTCACACAGCCATTCATATACTTCTTTTTTTGAATAGGCCTCAATACAAAAAAAAAATACCATGTTGGCTATCTCCTCCTACTCCTCTACCACCGCCACTTCCACCTACACTGCCACGGTCACGGCCTAGTCAACCTCTAGGCTCCTACTCCACATCCACCCCCTTCCCATTTTTTTATTTGATTTTAATTTATTTTCCCTATCCCCATTTTTTTGTAGGGCACTTGCCCTACCCTTACCCCGATTTTACTTCCTTTTGCAGCCCTCTAGGGCTTTCCAGGACTTTGTCACAGCCATTTTTGTGCCTAAAAGTTTGGGTCCCCATTGATTTCAATGGGGTTTGGGGTCCGTTCGATCATTCGGGTTCTGTCCGGACCGGAACCCGGACTTTGTCCCGAAGTTCGGCCGGATCAGCAGAACCCGAACTTCCAGAGGTTCGCTCAACTCTACTCAACACACAGCCATTAATGTCTAAACCACTGGAAACAAAAGTGAGTACACCCCTAAGTGAAAATGTCCAAATTGAGCCCAATCAGCCATTTTCCCTTCCCAGTGTCTTATTAGTGTTACAAGGTCTCAGGTGTGAACGGGGAGCAGGTGTGTTAAATTTGGTGTTATCACTCTCACTTTCTCATACTGGTCACTGGAAGTTCAACATGGCATTTCATGGCAAATAACTCTCTGAGGATCTGAAAAAATCAAATTGTTGCTCTACATAAAGATGGCCTAGGCTATAAGAAGATTGCCAAAACCCTGAAACTGAGCTGCCGCATGGTGGCCAAGACCTTTCAGTGGTTCAATAGGACAGGTTCAACTCAGAACAGGCCTCACCATGAGTTGAGTGCGTGTGCTCAGAGTCATATCCAGAGGTTGTCTTTGGGAAATAGACATATGAGTGCTGCCAGCATTTCTGCAGAGGTTGAAAGGGTGAGGGGGTCAGACGGTCAGTGCCTAGACCATACACCGCACACTGCATCAAATTGGTCTGCATGGCTGTCGTCCCAGAAGGAAGCCTCTTCTAAAAATGATGCAGAACAAAGCCTACAAACAGTTTGCTGAAGACAAGCAGACTAAGGACATGGATTACTGGATCCATTTTCTGTGGTCTGATGAGACCAAGATAAACGTATTTGGTTCAGATGGTGTCAAGCGTGAGTGGTGGAAACCAGGTGAGGAGTACAAAGACAAGGTGTCTTGCCTACAGTCAAGCATGGTGGTGGGTGTGTCATGGTCTGGGGCTGCATAAGTGCTGCTGGCACTGGGG
Source organism: Glandirana rugosa (assembly GCA_018402905.1). Lineage (NCBI taxonomy): Eukaryota > Metazoa > Chordata > Amphibia > Anura > Ranidae > Glandirana > Glandirana rugosa. Next base: position 352,677 of record BLSH010213159.1, on the reverse strand, counting down.
AGCTACAGTTCATTGAGGGAACCATGAATGCCACAGAATGTGCTGTGACATACTTAAGCAGAGCATGATCCCCTCCCTTTGGAGACTGGGCCGCAGGGCAGTATTACAACATGATAAAGACCCCAAACACACCTCCAAGATGACCACTGCCTTGCTAAAGAGGCTGAGGGTAAAGGTGATGGACTGGCCAAGCATTTCTCCAGACCTAAACCATATTGAGTATCTGCAAGGCAGCCTCAAACAGAAGGTGGAGCAGCGCAAGGTCTCTAACATCCACCAGCTCCATGATGTTGTCATGGAGAAGTGGAAGAGGACTCCAGTGGCAACCTGTGATGCTCTGGTGAACTCCATGCCCAAGAGGGTTAAGGCAGTGCAGGAAAATAATGGTGGCCACACAAAATATTGACATTTTGGGCCCGATTTGGACATTTTCACTTAGGGGTGTACTCACTTTTGTTGCCAGCAGTTTAGACATTAATTGCTGTGTGTTTAATTATTTTGAGGGGACAGCAAATTTACACTGTTGTACAAGCTGTACACTCACTACTTTACATTGTAGCAAAGTGTAATTTCTTCAGTGTTGTCACATGAAAAGATATAGTAAAATATTTACAAAAATGTGAGGGGTATACTCACTTTTGTGAGATACTGTATATAGCATTCACTTACCTGAGTTTTGGGGCTGTAATTTTTAGCTTAGTATTATGAATGCTCTTTTATATCCCTCTAGATACTGATACTACTAGTGGGAGCTTAATTTCCCTATGAAAGGTGTATGTGGACTGCCCTGTGCGACCAGAGGGGGGCAGTGGTTGACCATATGAAGGCTTTATTTGCTGACTCCATATATATAATTTTTCTTACAACCTCAAGGTATGTGATAATATCATCAAGTTGTGAGCATGTTTGTTATTTGATTGAGATGGTAATTGTACATATTTTCTTATTCTAGTGTTTGACTGCTTTACATATCTTTCCTGGAGAAGCGGGCTTTTCGTTCCCGTGAAACGCAACAGAGTCGAAGTCAAAGCAAGTCCTCTATTCCCTGCTGCAACAGGGTAATGAGTAATAACACTAAGCAAAGTTCACTGGTTTCATATAAACTGTGTTTGTGATACATATTATATCATGTGTTCTCTGTTTTTATCTGTATTAATCAAATATTTTTGATACTTCTTTAATAATTGGTACCACTATAGTCCTTCCAATTTAATAGTTAGGGGTTTTGTGTATATTCAAATATTTCAGGATGAGGTACCAGACACACTGTAGTTGTCCAGACATCTAGGGGGCTCTCTAATTGAGTCCCCTCTACCACATTTTTCTTTGCAGGTATAACCCTTAATTGGCATGCACCTTGACAAAAAACCTTACAAAAGATACAATTAATTAGCCTTGGTGATTACCCCAACAACAATAAGGAGCAAGTACCAAAACACAATGTATAAACTGATGATTCCCTGAGAGAATTTGTGCAGAACTATTACTGCAACTTTAATATGGTTCAAAGTGCAAAAGATCAATATGCACTTCAAAAACTTGCTGGAGAAAGAACATTAAAATACATAACATGCTGTATGTAGGACATCAATCTGCCACTGGGTCCTGGCAGTCAGAGGCCCCTCATGGAGGGGATGATGATTTATAGTGTTTTTCTGCTGTGCCATCCAGTATTTTCTGTTCTTTCAGTAGCTGCAGGCCCGCATTAACCATGTTGACAGGATCAGCAGAGTGGTTGGGTATTTCTAGTGGTATGGAATACCATGGTTTTGTAGGGGTTTAGTAATTGTAGCAAAATCTCGCCTCCCCTTCAGCAAATGGGAGGAGAGGTCTGCGAACACAGAGAGATCCTGTAGACACTCTGGTGTATGCTCAGCATTTCTAGTGAGCCTCAGCAACTTTTCCATAATGTGATAGTAGTGCATACATACAATAGTGTCCCTGGGGAGTGCTTCAAGCAGGTGTTTGGGCCTCGGGTGGCTATGAATACGGTCTATGGCAAGCTTTTCTAGTTGCGAGTCTGCCAAGCCAGATTTAAGATTGTAGTGAAGTATGCCTGCAAATCTGGGGGTTTCACTGACTCAGGTATACCCTTGATTTTAACATTATTACACCGAGACTGATCCTCTAGGTTTGACAATTTAGCCTTAATCCATGGGATGTCATCATCCATCTCATTGTGCACATCCACTAGCTAATTAAAAGTGGCTTCAAATTCTCCCATTTTGTTTAAATATGAGTCTGTCACTTCATGAATCTATGTTTTAAATGTCTGCACCTGGGACATAATGTCAGAATGGACAGAGCTTATCAATGACACTAGTATGTTCTTTAATGTGGTATCATGTACAGTTGGGGAATGCTAGTATGGAATCCTGTAGCTACCTTGTTTCTTCCAGTAATACATCATGTGCACTCACCTCTGTGGCTGCCACTGGGGATTGAGACAGTTTCTACCTAGACTTGGCTGGGCTGGAATTCAGTGATGAAGCTTCTTGCGCAGCTCTTGCCTTGCTTGAATGGTGGCTCTGCAGTGGTTCTACCATGCCTCTCACTATGCTGAAGAGGAAATGCTGTATAGAAATCCCGGGGTGAGCTGCCACCATGTTGGCGGGGGAAGAGGAAGAAGTCCGTCATCTTCTCTGGCTGCCCTCACTCTTTCCAGTTTTTGGGACCAGTGCCGATCAGTGCTGCACAAAGCTTCTAAGCGGTCATCTTCTCTGTGCTCCAGCCACACCCCCAGTTTTGTATATCAGCATATTTTTAGCTGCAAGCTTCCTTGAGTTGAGTGAAAGATAAAATATCAGCAACACAGTAAAAAAATGTATCCTTAATCACTTTCCTCCAGAATGCAAGGTCCCACTGTTCGTTTCATGGCATTGTGCAAAGTAATAGAAAAAAATGGTTGTCTGACACTGTTAGACTTCCTTCTCTTAATCTATGTCCTTGTTTGCAAAGGAACATAAAAAGCCAAAATAAAGCAAATTTAAAGAGACCCTGGCAGATGACTATTAATTGCAACAAAAATCTTCTGTAAGATTATATATATATATTTAATATATATATGTTATGCTTATTATTATCCCTTGTGTAGACATCCAAAATTCTTGAGACTGCTTTTGGGCGCTGCCCTCATGGGTGTGGTGTCAGAAACCCCAGGAGACACACAACTGCCACTCAAATGACACTCATATTTTCCTTTGCTCCTTACCCAGCAGCTACATAAAAGGTTATGTGTGGAGCTGAGGGGAGGGGCAGAATAGCAGCCCATACACACAGTAATTAGATACTTCCAAAAGGGAGAGAGCTTTGATGCTCAAGGAGGGAGGGGCTGTACTCTAGAATTTACTTTTCCTGGAGTTATCAAATCTGATAGCAAGTTCAAAGGCACATTGCAAGCTTTTTGTGCTTTTGACTGCAATTTTCAAGTCGGTGACCTGGAATCTTTATTACACTTATATTAACAACATTTTAAAACACTTTTAATTATAAATTAAAATATTATTCTGATTTTAGTATTTTTGAAGTGTAAAAAATAAGCAAAACAGAAAACACTTCCAGTATTTTTTGTATTGAAAGAGTGGTAACTAGTGTACTGAACACTGAGCCAACTACAACAGAATCTGTTGGTGTTATACATTGCTATAACTGAATACTACTACTACTGCTACTAATAATAATACTATTACAAAAAAGAAGGAACAAAAAAAATAACATAGCAAAAGAAACTGATTAAAAATACACATTAATTAGTCATGTAGCAGTTTTTACATCAACTAATATTCATTAGTGTTAAAACTGTAACTCTTAAGAATGAAATTCATATTATAATGTAACACAGCAATTTTTTTTTTTTTTGCATTCATTATATTTTCACATAAATTGTGCATTTTTTTTCAAAGCCAGTCTATCATGTAGTGCTATCATTGAAAGCCATTTCTTAAAAATGTCCTTAGCTTATTTTAAATCCATGGTATTTTCCTCTGCTGTGTATTTCTCTCACTCTTGCACATGAATATTAATGTATTTCCAAGAGATATCTACTTAGAAGAAAAAAAAAACAAGAATAAATGAAATACCTACAGATTTTTCTAATTCCTCTTTTTGGTGACATGTCGTCATTACATCAAATTACTGAGATGTGCTTGCATTTTTTTTCTAAATTATGGAATATAAAGTATATGTAAATCTTGCCAAGTGGCTGTGAGGAAAGAATAGAAACAGGAGGTATATTAGGTATTCAGTCTGCGTATTTGTGAGCCAATTAATCAAGCACTGGCGAGAAAAGATGCAGAAACGATGAGTTCGCCCTTCATGTTGATGAGGCCGGTCCAGGGCAAACGCTGCTGCACCTGAGCTCATAGTTAGGCATGCAGAAAGGAATCATGGGAATTTCTTCACGCCTTTGTCTTCCTTGTGAAGGATGCAAAATGTCAAGCTGGTGTTTGGCTGTTTCTTAGAGACTCTGTGAAAATCTTTAGTCTGGTGAAGACTGGTTAACCCTTGTATACAATTATTATACAGCATAGAAGATTAGGGCCAGAATTCTTTTAATGATTAATACTAATAAGCTAGGAAATTCAGATATTCAGCTAAATATAGATTTTTAACTCTTTTATAAAAAAAATGAGTTAGAGTTAAAATGTGTAAATGAAAAATAAATAAAATTATAGAATTTCATAGTTATATGGATTAAACAGATATTGCTTGTAGATGTATTACGTTCCATGTAATCTAATGGTGTTAGAAATAAGATAGTTCAAATACATTTCATATAAATGTTAATTTTAATAAAAACATTTAATACAAAATAGGAAATTTATTTTTTGTATAATTCTCAGGCACTATCTTTTAGTGGTGCATCTTTATATACAGTAAATATAAACACACATTGTATAAATTCATCCTGCAACAACTGTATCCCAGTCCTGCTTCTATACTGCCAACTTGTCAAATGCACTCCTGGTTGTGGCTTCAAAAGACTGTGCTGATAAACATTGCAGGTATGTTCCACCATTGTCATTAGCATGTAGCCAACTCAGAACAATGATATGCGTCCATTGCCAGAGAGAATACATGGACACAGGAATGGCTGGAATAAACTGATAGAGATCAGCAGTACGGAAATGCAAAAAAGGTGAAAACGTAATTTTATGGAAAAAATGGTAACTTATTGTGCTACATAGTGTTTCAGAAAACCAACTGTCAGGGTTTAGATCTATTTTTTTTAATACATAGAAAACATGGATCCATATGTCTTGGACCAAACTGCACAAAGGTAGCTATTTACTTGCAAGAACAAGCATTAAAAATACCAAAAAATGTATTTAGGTTGTAAAGATTGACTTTTAGTGTTGCTAAACCTGTATATGTTTTTAAAAACAAATAGGAGGGCTTATAGACGTTCTTAAATCACCCTTTTAAAATTATCTAAAATCAAATCCAGATAACAGAAATCATAAGATAATGTTTTTTTATTTGAAACTGAGTTTAACATATTATATATATATATATATATATATATATATATATATATAAATACACTGCCTATGAATATTGTCACTTATGAACAAAAAGCAATGTGCAGATACCCACAACAAACAAAAGGTCATAGTTCATTACTCTTCTTTTAGTAAACTGATAAATGTTCTAAATTGCTGCACATGATTGGCTGGCAATGTGCATTGCACTGTTTAATTCATATAAGGATTTCACTAGCTTTTTCAATAAAAAAAAATGTGTAAACATGCTTAAACACAAAGTGAACAAATTGGTTTAGGTTACTGTAACCTCATCAGCTAAAAATGATTCAGGATTGGGTGTTTTTTGTTACTACACTTTTCCCATACTCCTTGCTTTTATGGGGCATTTAGTGAACAAACACTGAAACATTTTAGTGTACTTTAGAAAAGAATAAATAGAAATAGAAATGAATAAATGCATCAGTAAAGAAAAAGAAACCAACCACTGTTAAAGCTATACAATGTAAACTTATGATGTATGAAGTTACAGTACATATTATTTTTTTAACTATTATTCTTTATTTTTATAAAAGAAAACAAGAACAGAAAGTGATTATTCATCACGATAACAATGTGTAAGTTACATAGGTATAACAGTAAGCTATTAGTAGTAATACTAAACAGGTCAATGTTAACCGTGCAAAACATAAGCAATGATATAAGAGGTAAACTGTTCGAATTGGATATACATTTGTCGTAAGGTACATCTTAGACTAGATAGGTTGACGAGCAATGGCTATAATTAGTGGAAAGGTTTGGGTGATGGGTGTATTACTAAGGTAGTGCTGGAGAGCAACGTTTTTGAAGGTGTAAAAGAGAGCTGATTGGGGCCCCCTTCTCAGAGGGCTGAGATTCTGGGATTGACGATCCATGTTTCCCAATGGTCGCTTTGGCGAAAGAGAACTCCATTTGAAAATGGTTATTCAGTAGTCGGATGGTGTCCAAGTTTGGTGACTTCCATAGTTTCGCCAGGGCTAGGCGGGTGGCAATCAGGATGTGAGTTGCCAAAACTTTGGAGCTTCCAGGCCATGTAGGGATTTATAGACCGAGAGGAAGATCCAGTGGGGTTAAGGGTAGGGAGATGTTGCATGCAGTAGAAATGAGGTTGGATATATCTTGCTAGTATTTTATGATGATAGGACAGTTCCACCAAATGTGTCGTAGAGTTCCAACCTCTTTGCATCCTCTCCAACAGGTGGTATATTGCAACAAGCCTGGATGGGGTAAAATACCATTTGTGGAAACGTTTTTGTAGGGCCTCCCAATGACAGATGCAGTGTGATAAGCAGAGGGGGCGTGGTTGGATGCCGATGGAGACGGCCGCACACTAGCTCTGCTCTGTGGCTCGGCAGATCTCCAGGGCTAAGCACACAGGAGGAGAAGCAACAAAAGCCACAAATCATCCCCTCGGGTGGCAGCAGCGACACGGCAGCATGTCTAAATGGCGGCAGGAGAAATCAACACCACGAAAACTGACGGAATTCTACTCATGTCATGAAGGCCGCAATTCCACAGCAAGGCACGGCGAGGAGACACAGCGAGAGGGAGAGGATCAGCACAGCGTGGAGGATCCCTAATACAGGTGCATGACCAGGAAGCATATCACTCCCACATCTCCTCTCCATTTAACAGCCCGGCTAAATCCAAGCAGAAGCTGATGCCAGCAACAGACGCAGACACTGAGGTGAGACAACCTTCGCTCCCTATACATGAAGGGCCTGAGCTCCAAAACACCATAGCGGCCTTCTCCACTAGCAATCAGCTGGTGCTTGACACCACCCTAAGGATAATTGATATCTTTACAAAACTCCATATGATGCATAACTTCAAAGCAGAAATCAATGACCTAGGCGACAGGGTCACCCACATTGAAAGTAAACTTGGTGAAGTTACCAATTCATTTAATGACATGGTGGATGCACATGAGGAGAAAGTAGAAGAGATGGACTGGGTAAAAGCCAAGCTGGCCGACTTAGATCAGTCAAGAAGGCATAATATAAAGAAAAGGGGCATACTAAAATCTGTGCAAGTGGCAGCTTTGTGGGATTACTTTACACAACTCATGGCTGCATTCATACCTGACATCCCAGATCTGATCTAATTATTGACCGCATCCACCGCCTGCCAAAACCGATACATCTCCCAGACTACATACCACGCGACACGATCGTTCGTGTACATTACTACCATGTGAAAGAGAATTTGATGAGAGCCTCCCACCACCCCATACCCGCGCTAATACATTGGGGGTATCCTTTTATACAGACTTATCGCAATACACTATGAACAAAAGGAAGAGTCTCCCCACAATTACTAAACATCTACGTAATCACCAGATTACATACAAATGGGGCCACCCGGCCAAATTATTGATTACCAAAAATACCATCCGCTCCTTAGCGAAAGGTCTCACCCTACTGAGAAGATGGGAAATCTTGGATGCCTCGGATCACATTGACCGCTCTACGTCAGCCTGAAACAGGGAAAACCATGACTGGGATGCCGGAAACACCACAGATGAAATGATCACATTCTTTTCTAACAACTCACAGAGCCACTCATGCCCTGGGGCACTTGCCTGAGAAAGGATCACTTGCTATTCTACCCCCAAATATAAATCACGGATAATACCCCTCTTACATATTTTTTAACCCTGCTCTATCTGATACACCTACATCTGCTCTCTTTTTTTATTGTTACTATTGTAAAATTTGTTAATAGCAGCTATCTTACACGTGTGTTGAGCATACCTTACAGGACCATCTTGTACTAAACCTGAAGAACATCGATCCCAATCAACCAGGATTTGCTGAAAGAAATATCCATCTTATCTGGAGACAAGAACTGTAGACTCACAACTGACCTCACATCCACCTCCCAATGCCTACAAAATCTACAACTGTGAGTACAAAGTGTCACTACCAATCCGCATTCCAATACACAGAACTGAACTTAACCTGACACCATATCTATCATCACCACCAACATGTCGTTACATCCCCAAACATTAAGGGATTATACCATCCAGGGAAACAACATTCCGTATGGACGGAAGCTACCAAACTACACAGTGACATCTTATGCCTTCAGGAGACCCACTTCTGTAAACATAAAGCCCCACAGATGACACACAAGAGATACCCAAATATTTTCTTTGCTAATGCCACGACTAAAAAGAAAGGGGTACTAATCGCAATCAAAGACACAATCTCCTACAAGACACTGGACGTAGAAATAGATGACCAAGGGAGATACATAATTCTCAACTGCGAAATAAATAACCAAACTTACACCATCGTCAACCTATATGCCCCCAACACAAAACAAATTGCATCCCTCCGCAAACTATGGAAGAAAATCCAGGAGAAAAAATAAGGACATTTTCTTCTATGCAGAGACTTTAAGCTCACCCCAGACCCTTCCATTGATACACAAAGCCCCAAGACAACCAAACACCGTCTTTGCCCACTATTGTCATTCCTCCATGCTAACAACATGTATGACATATGGAGATGCCACCATTCCCAGGAGAGGGATTATACCTTTTTTTCCAAGCCTCATTGTTCCTACTCCAGGATCAATTTATTCATTGGAGATAAGCAATTGCTACAAGATACCATGGACTCAGTGATCCATACCATCACATGGTCCGATCACGCCCCTATATCCCTACAAATAGGTGGGAAACCCCAGAAGGTGAACATGTCCATGTGGAGAAATGACCCCTCTTTAACGGCAAAACCCCAGAACTCAAACTACATAAAAAAAATTAATTCCTTTTTTGAACTGAATACAACTCCCAATGCTGACCCAATCCTTGTGTGGAACAAACACAAGGCGTACATTCGAGGAATGCTGCTAAAACTTAGCTCTAAGGCAAAATGTCAGAGGACACAGCAACTAGACAACCTTCTATCCACAATAACCAAATTAGATAACGAAAACAAAAAACAGCCAAATTTAACAGTAAGCAACCAATTGCTCCAGGCCAGAAATGAGCAATGTACATTCCTCATGGCACAACATGCCACCCTACTAAAAAAGATACAAGCAAAATTTCTACTCCTCGGGCAACAAGGCTGGCAAATTGCTAGCAGCGCAAGTTAAAAGTAAAACTGTGAAACAAAAAATTCCTTATATCAAACACCCGGAACACGGGGGAAAAATGTATCACCCAAAAGATATAGCAAACTCATTTAGCTCATTTTACAGTTCCCTCTGCAACCTCAAGAGGGACCCAACCACTTATCAACCCACAACGCCAGATATCTCTGAATTTCTAGATTCTGTACAACTCCCCAAAATTACATCATCTCAATTAGAAGCATTAAATGCCCCTGGCAAATTTCCAGAAGAAATGTTGTCTGCTAATATTGTTGCATTACCAATGCCAGAGAAGGAGCCGGTATCCCCCCAAAACTTTAGGCCAATTTCATTACTAAACTCTGATCCAAAAATGTACACGAAGATTTTATCAAAGCGCCTAGCCCCTATTATGCCACAGTTAATCTACGATGACCAAGTGGGCTTTATCATGGGGAGACAAGCTCCCGATGCAACCTGTAAAATGATAAATCTTCTACATTACTCTGAAAAAAAAAAAACCACCTACCACCTTCTTAACTCTTGATGCTGAAAAAGCTTTTGATAGAATCCACTGGGGCTATCTACAAGCTACTTTACTTAGATTCTTAGATCACGATAGATTCTACTGGCACTTCTAGCAATCTATTCCACTCCCTCAGCTCTCAGATGGCACATTTTTTGACAAATTTTATATCACAAATGGTACTAGACAGGGGTGCCCACTCTCCCCTATAATTTTCACACTATTAATGGAGCCACTAGCCCAAAAAAATAAGGAATGTGATTCAATCTCAGGTATAACAATTGCAGGAAAAGCCCATAAAATTTCTCTTTTCGCAGAAGACATCACCTTAACATTAATGGATCCAGCTCCTTCCCTGGCAAAAATGTATGAAATATTGAAAAGGTTTCACAACATATCTTACTACAAAGTCAATGAGTCAAAATCTAATATCTTAGGCAGTAATATTTCCCAAAGAATGAAGTCACAACTACAAGCTAAGTTCCCAGTCCAATGGGTCACAACTATACGCAATACTTAGGGATTCAGCTATCATCCCCCACATCAAATCTATATGCCAGTAACTACATCCCACTTCCAAAACAATGAAAACAAGAACTGCACGACATGAGAAGGCATTACCTATCATGGACAGGCAGAATAGCAGCCTTTAAAATAATTACCCTTCCAAAAATCCTATATATCTTTGGAGCATTGCCCATCTACATCCCCTCGTCTTTCTTTACATCCATTAAAGCAATCTTTAGATCATTTATCTGTGACCATAAAAAACCCCGCTGTTCTTATACCACCCTGACCCACCACAAGCAAGCAGGAGGCATGGGACTCCCAGATGCAAAAGATTACTACGCAGCAGTACTCCTAGACCAATCCAAACACTGAATTAACCCATCATCCAACAAACAATTGAGGGACATAGAACAATCGGAAGTCACCAAAGGAGACCTCAGCACCCTTCTATACGCCTCTTCTTACAAAAATAACTGTTATAAAACAACCCACCCAACAAACAAAGTAACGCTAGCAATGTGGAAACACTTTCTAGACTCTGTAGTAAATACAGACGATGACATACAAGTCCCCGTCCCCCTGGCAACTGTACACTTTCTGATGCCCCAATTCCCCCGTGGAACATAAGCTGACCTAGAACAGATTGACCTGCTCAAACTCCTCCAAAACAACAAACTCCCCGCCTTCACTGAGCTTAGGGAAAAATATAACTTAACCTCAAACGCAGCATTTGGCTACAAACAAATAGCCTCCTACCTACAAAGAAATCAAATACACTCCCTACAAATAAACAAAAAAGTGTGGTCCTTCTAGACAACCGACTCCCCCACAAAAAAAGGCATTTCTCTAATTGATAACCTACTGAACTCCAAACATATATTCACCAAGAACGCTGCCCTTCAGAAATGGGAACAGGATCTACAAGAAACGTTTACGGACGCCCAATGGCGTTCAGCAATTAAATATAATTCCAATGCAACCAAATGCACCAGCTACAGGGAACTTGCACAAAAATTCTACCAAAGATGGTACTACACACCCGTTCAACTAGTCAAATTCACAAATATAGATGATAATAAATAAAATTACAAGGATACTGCACTACCTATGTTACAGATCTATAGCTGCCAGCACAACAACAAACCAAGTTGTAAAAGAGCAGAGAAGTAAAAAAGTGTGGCGCTGTATGGGAACCTAAAATGTATAATCAATGTGTCACAAGTAAGAGCATATATGCTACATAAAAAAGATTCTTTTAAACAAACTATAAAATGGTCCAAAAAATGACAAATCTCTAAAGACAGTAAATAAAGGTTTGTGTGAAACGAAGCGCGTTGGGTCCTGTCCCCCCTGGTTCACTGCATCTGGATTTGTATTTGATGAGCTAATTTTTACTTGAATCAATGTAAGTGTTTTTCTCTTTCAATAATTTTTATTCAAGTTTTACAAATAAGTAACAACAAAATATCAAAAGCACAGAGATTGTACAGAGTGCATAAACATGTCTGTCTAGGACTGAGGATAATGACAAGTCATATTTTTAATGTACATAGACTGATCTCTGTGCTTGATGTTATATGGAGCAAAAGAACAGAAAAAAATAGCTATTAAAATGGTAGAGATCACCAGCAATTAAATCAACTTGAATACAAAGATAACAGTTAACAATCCTGGGTGAAGGTTGTGTTTGCCCTTAAAAGGACGTCTAGTGGCCCAACAGTTGTCACCCCGCTCGGAAGCTCCGAGAAAGGGACAACCGATCGGACCAACCCTGTGGTGAGCCCCGCCTGGAGGGCCCCCCAGGAGAAGCCTCCAGTCCCCCAGCACCCCCATGGGGACTAGCTGTGCCAGGGGATGAAGGTCCTAACTCCCAAAGAACTTTCCCGTACGGGCGCCACCTCCATACTTGAACAGGGGTTGTCTCCACCAGTTCTTAAGAGGAGAAACAATTATGAATGCTGTGACCAACTTTCTTGAGGGGATATTCCCCTGCTGCCTGTTGATGCGTGCAATAAAAGATGAATCTTATGGCCTAGATAAAAAGAAGAAACCAAGGAAAATATAATAGTAAAGGGGATGAGAGGAGAAGAATAGTATTAGACTGAGTGGAAGAGAAGAGGTGGCTGCTGAAATAGACGCTAACTTAGAGATCTTGGTTCCTTGAGAAACCAGGAGTTAAAGAGACTCCTACAAAGTTTGCCCAAGGTTCCCAAACCATCTCAAACTTGTGTAGGTTGTCCGATAGGATGCTAGCTAGCCTTTCCTGAGTCATTAGCCAAGAAATCTTCCGGATAGCTGCTCTCAGGGAGACCTGTTCTAGTTTCCACGCTCTCGCAATCGTGATTTTGGCTCCTAACATGATAAAGTGAGTTAATTTCCTATTAGCTTTAGTGGAATTAGGGATGTGGTCATTTAAAAGGGCGATAGTAGGGGATCTTGGAAGTTTGTTGCCTGTAACCTTATGGATAATGTGGAAAATTTTGGACCAATATAATCGTATTCTCGGACATTCCCACCAAATATGGGCCATAGTGCCCTGAAGCTTACACCCTCTGAAGCAAAGTGGTTCAGCATTTGGGATGAATATGTGTAACCTAGCTGGTGTAAAATACCATCTCATCATCACTTTTAAACTGGCTTCCGAGATAGTGGTGTTAAGTATGCCCTTGTAGGATCTAGAACAAGCTGTTTGCCATTTATCCAGCTCCCATTCAAATTGCAGGTCTGATTCCTAATTAATCATAAAAGCTGCTTTCTTGGTAGGGAGCGTGAGTGCTTCATAAATTAGCGAGATACCCCCTTTCTGCAATGATGGCTGACCACACCAATGTTCATAAGAAGTAAAATTAGGTGAAAGTGGCTTCTCCTTCCAAAGTTTATGAAGGAAATTCGATATTTGGTAGAATCTAAAAGTCTCTGAATTAGGGAGTTCTAATTTGTTTACACATTGTCTAAGAGTGATCGGGCCAGTAGCTGTAAAGAAATGCCCTATGCGGAACAAACCCTTGTCAAGCCACCACTGAAAGGCTTTAATGTTTAAACCTGGAGGAAACTCCGGGTTATTAAAAAGGTGTGCTAAAGGTCTGACTGGGGAGACCAAGGAGCTATAATGTTTGATTTTATCCCACAGGGCTAACTCATTGGAGAGGGAGGGAGCCAGATTGGGGGTCTTTCTTTGGGAGAGCACCACAGGAGAAAATCCAAGGTGTGACGAGGGATAACTTCCCTCTCTATCCGTACCCAATCTTGCTTCTCCTGACTGGAGTATATAGAGGATAATTGGGCTAGTCTAGCTGCTTGAAAATATTTCACTAGATGGGGGAGACCCAAACGTCCCCTACGCCTATTCAGGAATAGGGTTTGTTGGGGGATCCTATATCCTGAGTTTCCCCAAATAAATTTGAGGATTTTGCTCTGAAAAGAGGTAAGGTGATCTTTTCGAATTGGGACTGGCAACGAGCGAAAAAGGTAAAGGAGTCTGGGTAGCAAGGTCATTTTTACTGAATTGACTCTCCCTAACCATGAGATATTTTGCTTAGACCAAAGTTTAAGATCAACCTCAATCTTGCGGAACAACGGGGATAATTAGAGCTATAAAGGGTTTCATATTTGGACGTGAGGTTAATCCCTAAGTAAGTAATTGAGGAGTCACTCCACTTAAATTCAAAGTCAGTTTTACGTTTGGAGGTGATCTCAGGAGGTAAAGAGATGTTCAGAGCTTGAGATTTAGAGTAGTTAACCCGGAGCCCCAAAATTTCGGAGAAATTGTTAAGGAGCCGACAAAGTGAGGGTAGAGTAGACATTGGAGAAGTTATAAACACTAGCAAGTCATCCGCAAATAACCCACATTTATGTTCCTGCTGACCACATAAAACCCCTTTGATATCTTGATTGTTTCTAATGGCTATGGCGAGAGTCTCTATCGCAATAGCCAAGAGTAATGGGGATAGTGGGCATCCCTGTCTTTTTTTTTTTTTTTTAGTTTCAAGAATTTTATTAAGATTATATAGACATACAAACATGAGTGCTTGATTAGAATACAATTGTAGCATCAGGCAGGTAGGAAAGATCTGATAATGCTTTTTCCACAAAGAACAAAAAAAAAATATATAAGATAAAAAGAAGAGAGACAAAAATAGTCAAACGATTACAAGATCTGTAAACCTTCAAATGTCTCAATAGTAATTCCTTTACAGCTATCTGTCAGTTGAGGTATTGCTGGAAAATTACCTCCCCTCTCGAGGTTTATGAACTATTCATGAGGGGGTGGGTAGGGGTGAGTCCCGGGCCCTCAACACCCCCAATGGGGAACTTGCTGTGCCAGAGGACCGGGAGTCCCCCCCCTAGACGAAGATGCTTTATCTTGCCCTCAAGAGTCTGGAAGTATGAGCTCTCCGAAAAATACCTCAAGGGATCCAACTAAAGGAACTTCGTACCTTGAAGTCCACTTTATAACCTGCCCAGATCCTGCAGGTGAAGGGGTAGGATAGGGGAGTGAGATTAAAATGGGAAAGTGATTAAGAAAGAAAAAGGTGCAAGCAAAAAGAGAGGGAAAGAGAAATGGGGTAAAGAGTAAAAGTTAAGATTGCTTCAGAAAGTTTAAGGAAGAAAAGAGAGGGGTAGTGTCGCGCCTGATCTAGTGTACCCTTTTAGATGCCTATAGGGCCTGAGCACCAGGCACCAGGGAAATCCCCCTGTAGGTTGCCCAGGGTTCCCAAACCACCTCGAAACTTTGTTTATTATTGGTAATAGAACTGGCTATTTTTTCTTGAGCCATAAGCCAAGATATTTTTTGTTTCGCTGCTCTCAATGAGACATTCTGTTGTTTCCAAGCTCCTGCGATGGTTATTTTGGCAGCTAGGAAAATGTGATGTATCAATTTGCGTGTCGGCTTGGGAATCCTGGGAATAAAATCATTTAACAAGGCTATAGTTGGGGACCTCGGAAGCTGTATATCAGTGACCTTTTTGATTAGCGAGAAAATCTTGGACCAGTATGGTCTTATTCTGGGACATTCCCACCAAATATGTGCCATGGTACCAGCTATCTGGCATCCTCTAAAACATAGTGGATTAGCCGTTGAATAAATCTTTGAGAGCTTTGCTGGAGTTAGGTACCATCTCATGATGACCTTTACACTAGCCTCAGTAATGTTTGTGTTTAAGACCCCCTGGAATGATTTGAAAAATGAAGTTTGCCATTTCTCTAAATCCCATTGAAAGTTCAAGTCTACTTCCCAAGCATTCATGAAGGCAGATTTCTCCAGGGGTTGGGTTAGCGCCTCGTAAATGACCGAGATACCCCCCTTTTGTTCAATAGGCTGACCACACCATCTTTCATGAAGTGTTCAGAGTTTGGTAGATCTAGTTTACTTTTACAGTAATTTAAAGTGATTGGGCCCTTGGAAGTATAAAAATGTCCTATGCGATAGAGGCCCTTGTCCAGCCACCATTGGAAGGCTTTGATGTTCATTCCCGGTGGAAAGAATGGGTTGTGGAACAAATGTGCAAGAGGTTTGATTGGGGACACTAGCGATGAGAGTTTGCTCAGTTTATCCCATAATGCTAAAGTATGTGAGAGGGTAGGGGCCAAAACCGGGGGCCTATTTTTCGGAGGGCACCATAAAATATAATCCAATGTGTGCCTTGGGGTGGCCTGCCTTTCCATTCTCACCCAGTCAGGTTTTTCGAATTTTGTGTATACTATCAATAGTTGAGCCAGTCTTGCCGCATTATAGTATTTGGTAAGATGTGGTAGACCCAGACCCCCCTTTCGTCTATGGTGATAAAGATATTGCTGTGAAATCCTAAACCCTGCTTTTCCCCAGATAAATTTGAGAATTTTGCTTTGGAAAGAGTCTAGCTGATCTTTCCGTAACGGGATCGGAAGGGAGCGGAAGAGGTAAAGTATTCTAGGCAATAAGGTCATCTTTACCGAGTTTATTTTACCTATCCAAGAAAGGTTCAGTTTGGACCAGGATAGCAAATCTGCTTCTAGTTTACGGTACATTAGTGGATAATTTTGGGCATATAGTGATTCAAATTTGGGTGCAAGGTTAATGCCTTAGTATCTAATCGACGAGTCACTCCATTCGAACTGAAAATTCTTTTTTAACAGGGCTACAGTGTCCGGTTGTAATGAAACATTAAGTGCCTGTGACTTATTATAGTTGACTTGGAGACCTGATATTTTATAGAAGTCTTCTAACAAGCGCTGGAGGATGGGAAGAGTGGTTATTGGAGACGTTATGAATAAGAGGACGTCGTCTGCAAACAAGCCACATTTATGTTCCAGATGCCCGCACATAACTCCCTTAATATTAGGGTTGTTTCTAATCGCGATAGCTAAGGTTTCTATCGCAATAGCGAATAGAAGTGGGGAAAGTGGGCAACCTTGTCTCGTGCCTCTCTTAATGGGAAATGGTTTGGAGAAGAAGCCCCTAAGTTTTATCAAAGCCTGCGGGTTGGAGTAAAGAGCCCGAATTAGGCTCAGAAATTTCTCACCGAATCCCCAGCGCTCTAGAATGGCAAAAATATAGGGCCAAGATACGGAATCAAAAGCCTTTCTAATGTCTAAGGAAAGTAACATGCCTTTCTGTTTAGGGCCCCCTGGCCAGTTAGATTGTAGAATGGTGACTATATTTATTGCCCTCCTAATTTGATCTGGACCTTGCCTGCCTGGAATAAAACCCACCTGATCCTTGTGGATGTAGGAGTTTATGAAAGAAGCTAAACGGTTGGCGAGGATCTTGGTGAGGATCTTGAGATCATTGTTAATAAGGGAGATTGGGCGATAGTTTTCGACCAGCTCCGGGTTTTTTTCAGGCTTTGGGATTACTGTTAGAAAGGCTGTGTTTAAGTGATTCTCAAGAGGCTCCCCTTTCATTTTGTTATTAAAAAAGCGGGTTATGTGGGGGGTGAGTGTGTCGGCAAAGGTTTTATAGTATGGGGCTGAAAGGCCATCTGGGCCTGGGGCAGTTCCTTTTTTAAGTCCCTTGACGGTATCCCGAACCTCCTCCTCCGTAATTGCTGCTTCCATAATGTTTCTATGTGTAGTTGCTAGAATGGGGACCGGAATGTCACCTAGGAAGTCTTTAATCTTGTTGGTGTTATCTGTTGAAGGAGGTGAGTAGAGTTTCTCATAGAAGGAGTGAAAGGCTCCTAGAACTTTATCAGGATTCGAGGAAGGAGGATTACCTCCAGCTCTAATTTTGGGAAATGAGTAATGGGTAATACGTGGGGACAATTGATTCGCCAGAAGGGAACCCATCTTGTTCCCCATTGTGTAAAACTTATTCTTGCTCCAGCTGATACTCTTCTCGGCTTTCGTAGTCAGGGCTAGATTAAGCTCTAGTCTAGC
>BLSH010213159.1:275704-294213 GCA_018402905.1 Glandirana rugosa | reverse complement strand
TTTGGGGGGTATTTGTACTTTCCTGGCTTGTTAGGGTCTCGGGAAATGAGATAGGCCGTCAGTAAATCAAGTGTGATCAATTTTCAGTGATTGGCACCATAGCTTGCAGACTCTATAACTTTCACAAAGACCAAATAATATACACTATTTTTTTTTTTTACCAAAGATAGGTAGCAGTATAAATTTTGGCCAAAATTTATGAAGAAAAATTACTAATTTGCAAAATTTTATAACAGAAACGAAGAAAAGTTCATTTTTTTACAAAATTTTCGGTCTTTTTTTAATTATAGCGCAAAAAATAAAAAACCCAGAGATGATTAAATACCACCAAAAGAAAGCTCTATTTGTGTGAAAAAAAGGACGCAAATTTCATATGGGTACCGTGTTGCATGACTGAGTAATTGTCATTCAAAGTGTGAGAGCGCTGAAAGCTGAAAATTGGTCTGGTTGTTAAGGGGGTTTAAGTGCCCAGTTGTCAAGTGGTTAAAATCAAATAAAAAAAATGGGACGGGGGGGTGGATGTGGAACAGGAGCCTAGAGGTTGGCTAGGCCGTGACCGTGGTAGTGTAGGTGGAAGTGGCGGTGGTGGAGGAGTAGGAGGAGGTAGCCAACACTGTTTTTTTTGTTTATAAAGGGGGTAGCCCCCAAAATATTGAGGCATATTCAAAAAAACAAATATGCGAATGGCTGTGTGAGTCTGGTCTAAATTTCTATTCTGCACAAGGTACAGACAATTCTTGTGGGACCCATGCCTGGTTCATTTTAATAAACGTTAGCTTGTCCACGTTGGCTGTGGACAGGTGGCTGCGCTTGTCTGTGATAACACCCCCTGCCATGCTAAACACACATTCAGACAATACACTGGCTGCAGGGCAGGCCAGCACCTCCAAGGCATAAACGGCAAGCTCCGGTCCTGTGGCCAATTTGGAGACCCAGAAGTTGAATGGGGCAGACCCATCAGTCAGTACGTGTAGGTGTGTGTACACATACTCTTCCACCATGTTGCTGAAATGCTGCCTCCTGCTAAGACGTTGTCTATCGGCTGATGGTGCTGTTTGTTGTGGCGGACTGCTGATAAAGCTTTGCCACATTTCGGCCATGCTAACCCTGCCTTCTGAGGTGCTAGCGGTGCCTCTTCCTCCTCCTCTGCCTTCGCCTTGTGCTTCAACTGAGCCCCCAGTGTCATTGGGGAATGCCCTCAGCAGTGCGTCTACCAGCGTGTGCTTGTAGTCGCGCATCTTCCGATCATGCGCCAGTGAGGGAATTAAGGACGGCACGTTGTCCTTGTAACGGGGATCCAGCAGGGTGGCCACCTAGTAATCGGCACATGTTACAATGTGGGAAACTCCACTGTCATTGTGCAGGCAGTGCAGCATGTAGTCGGCCATGTGTGCCAGGCTGCCCAGAGGCAAAGACAAGCTGTCCTCTGTGGGAGGTATATCATCTGTGTCCTCCGTATCCCCCCAGCCACGCTCCAGTGACCCTATAGGAGTAGACGATGATTTTTGAACAATAATCTGTCCCTTACAGCAACAGCAGGAATCTGGCCCTATAGGAGTAGACGATGATTTTTGAACAATAATCTGTCCCTTACAGCAACAGCTGGAACCTGGGCCTATAGGAGTAGGCAATGATTTTTCAACAATAATCTGTCCCTCTAAGCAACAGCTGGAACCTGACCCTATAGAACTAGGAGTTGATTTTAGAACAATAATCTGTCCCTCTAAGTCGTAGTCTCTACCTAGTGCAGTCAGATTGTTCTGTAATGCAGGGTGAGATCTGCAATCTGTCACTCAAAGCAGCAGTATGAGAAATCTCTAATTAGTCCAGAATCAGATCGTTGTGTAACGCAGGGTGAGATCTGCAATCTGTCCCTGAGAACAGCAGTAGTAGTAATCTCTAATTAGTCCAGAATCAGATCGTCCTGTAATGCAGGATGAAATGTTAAAATATCTGCAATCTGTCCCTCACTACGCCGGCAACTTCCTCTCCCTACACTAGTCAGAGTCTCAGAGAGCATGTGACTGCAGCACTAAGTGACTCCAGCTCATAAAGAGGCTGGGTCACATGATGCACTGGCCATTCACAGCCATGCCATTAGTAGCCATGGCTGTGATGGCTTCTAAGGGCAAACCAGTGAAACGCTTGTTGATTGGCTGCCCTGCAGTTATTCAACATGCATGATCAACTACCAGAACCCGAACATTTTTTGAAATGTCCGAGTTCGGGTCTGGGTCCCGGACACCCCACAGTACGGGTTTGCTCAGCTCTAGTCATTAGGAAATTAGATGTGAAATTTCTGCTCCTAGAATGTCTGACGGTGCTTCCTGCATGTTGGACCCCTCTATGTGGCCAGGGTGTGAAAAAGTCTCACACATGTGGTATCGCCATACTCAGGACAAGTAGCAGAATATATTTTGGGGGGTTATTTTTGCTAAATACATGCTATGTGTTCGAAATGTCATAGAAATCGACCACTTTGTGAGAAAAAATACGTTTTCATTTTTTTACAGCTTTTCCGAAGACTTGTGGAAAAAAATGAACCGTACAAAAGACTCATAATGCCTCATAGAATATATGTTGGGATGTTTGCTTTTCAAAATGGGGTCATTTTGTGGGTAATTCTATTGTCCTGGTGCTGCAGGGCCTTCAAAAGTGTAATAGGTGGTTAGGAAAATATATGTGTAATTTATGCTTCTAGAATGCCTGACAGTGTTCCCTGCATGTTGGACCTCTCTATGTGGCCAGGATGTGTAAAAATATCACACGTGTGGTATCACCATACTCAGGATGAGTAGCAGAATATATTTTGGGGGGTAATTTTTGCTAAAAAAAAACAATTCTTAATTTTCCCAAGAATTGTGGGAAAAAGTACAACTTCAAAAAACTTGCCATGCCTCATACTAAATATCTTGGAATGTCTACTTTTCAAAAAGGGTTCATTTGGCGGGTATTTGTACTTTTCTGACATTTCAGGGCCTCAAGAAATGAGATAGGCCGTCAGTGCATCAGGTGTGATCAATTTTCAATGATTGCCACCATAGCTTGTAGACTCTATAACTTTCACACAGACCAAATAATATACACTTATTTGGGTTATTTTTTACCAAAGATAGGCAGCAGTATAGGTTTTGGCCCAGGTTTTGGCCCAATTTTATGAAAAAAAATTACTTATTTGAAAAATTTTATGATAGAAAGTAAAAAATAGTGTTTTTTTTTTCAAAATGTTCACATTTTTTTAACTTATGTCGCAAAAAATAAAAAACCCAGAGGTTATTAAATACCACCAAAGGAAAGCTCTATTTGTGTGAAAAAAAATGATAAAAAATATGTTTGGGTACAGTGTAGCACGAGAGAGTAATGTGTGAGAGCGCTGAAAGCTGAAAATTGGTCTGGGCAGGAAGGGGGTATAAACGTCCTGTATTGAAGTGGCTAATAAGGTTCGGCTTGGAAACATTAGGCAAATTCCTAGGTAAGGTAAAGAGAAACTGGAGGACCAAATAAAGGGTTTCTGCTGATATGGACTGTGTAGTATGTGGATCAATGCCCAGATTCAGCATGATGGATTTAGAGTGGTTCATTTTTTTAAGGGAAATTGAGCTGAACTGTTCTAGATGTTGAACGGATCTGAGGGTTTTTTTGGGGTTGGTTAAGGTGATAATTACATCGTCGGCATATAAACCTATTTTAGGTTCTGTGTTTCCGATCTTGATGCTGGATATAGATGATGTTGCTCTAATGCACTGCGTTAGTGGCTCCATATCCATAGCAAAAATCAAGGGGGAAAGCCGGCAACCCTGCCTTGTTCCATTTATGATTGTGAAGGGGTCGGACAGTATGCCAGAGGTCTATACTCGTGCACTGGGGGAGGAGTAGAGATTTAGATTGCCAGTTAAGAAACTTCCGGAAAGTCCAAATTTCACTATACCATTATATTTAAATATGGGTGGTCACAGATTCTGTATTGCAACATACGATCCTCCTGTTCTGACAGTGTGTGGTGGAATGTTTCATTCATGTTAGATTAACACGATTGTAGCCTTGATTTTCTGATGACACATCTTTTCCACCAAAACACCCTTTCCTTAGACCTGCGAGTAGCTTCTATGACTCATGTTGACTATAGTAACCAATTATCAGTATTATAACTATTGCCTACTTGCAGTTAACTATGAGCTAGATCCGATGTTGGGATTGCATCCCTCACTCAGTGTATCGAGAGGATCGTTTTTAACACTTTCGAGGCCAATTTAAGACTCTATGTTTTGCATTTTTACAAACCAATGGGTTTTTTTCCCCCTTTTCCTTTTTTTTGTTTGTTTTTCTCTGTAAACACTTACTATTGCCTCGTATATATATATTTATTTGAACATTGTATGTACACATACATTGGACAAATTACATTGGAGTTTGGTTGAGTCGGGCTCCTAAGTAGGAACAGTCAACAATGGTCTCGTTCAGTTTGTTCACATTTTATTTTATTTTATTTGTTTTTCTTGCATGGCCATTGTTCCATTTTGAAAGCTTTATATGTATCATGTAAATTATGTTTTCATGTTGATTATGTTTCTATGTAGCTGTATTGATTTTTCCATGTGTTGGCTTCTCCCTCCAGGGGTTGCCATAATCACGGATGTTTGGAACACTAATGCTCCAATCATTCAATTATCAAATTAACCTAACAATGTCCATTTGTGAATGTATATATGTAATGTTCAGTTTATGTCTGGTCATGCTATGAGTAAGCACCAGTCCTAAGGTGTGAAACGCATTAGCTGGGACCAGTAGTTCATTTGTGAGCTGTATATGCCTTTTCATTAATAAAGCATTGAAATCGGACTTGGGAGTGTGGCTTTCCAACCGTTATTTCTTCCAGATGACCATTTGCTTCATTAGCCAGCACCCATGCAAGCGGCAGCACACCTGATCCATATGGATTTGAACATTCCTTGAGCGTTGATCTTCTATGTCATTGTGGGTTGGATTAGAGGCTCCGTTCACCTGCTCAGGTGTTTTTCCCTAAATGGACGTTGTATATACCAGATGGTGTGACACCCCTATGATTGCTGGCCGCACTGTCTGTTTACTATGGCTGAAGGCAACACAGCTCCACCTGGCACAGGTACAAACTTTAGCAGAACCTTGACTGCCCTCACAGACAATCCTTGGAGATTGGGACAATAAGGGGACACCCCCAGAGTGGTACAGGATAGCAATGTTTCCATCAATATCCTGTTCCGCCGCCTTGAGAATACTATGGCCAAGGAGATCCGGGCATACTGGGATGTGAAAACCCTATCTGAGTACATTAGTTTGGAACGCATACCCCGAGGTCTTCGCATAAAAAAATTCCTGACCTTTGAATTAAACAATGAGAGTTTAAAAACACAATGGAACTTCCGGTTCTGGCGCCGCATGGAGTAGCAGCTCTCCACGCTAGCTCCCGCTCCACAGCCTTTCACCTGCCTGTAAATTTGGCCCAGCACTTCCTTCAGCACCTCCACTAGCCTGGACAGCTTTCACATCACTCCACCAGCCGGTCAGATGGATCGCTTCTTGGAAAAAGGCGTCCCGCGCGTACCGCAGGCCCAGCCGCAAATCGAGACCGGGGATGCGACCTACGAGCCAAACGGTCGTTCTGCGCCGAACGTTCGTGAGGAGCCGGCAATGGAGGTGAGCGTTCACCCCTCTCACCCTCCATCACCTGGAGAAGCTGAGACACACGAGCGGATCGCACAAGCTGTAGCAGCCATCCTAGCCCCCACGATCACTGCGACCGTGGAAAAGGCAATACATGCAGGGATGCAGTTACTCAGGAAGGAGCTGAATGAACACCAGGCCTGCCTAAACGAAGCTGAGGGTAGAATCGCTACCATTGAGGAGGATATTTTCCAACTCCATGGCTCTGAGCAGACACAACTTAAAACAAACCAATACGTCCTTCAGAAACTCGATGACCTTGAGAACAGGTCCAGAAGGTGTAAGCTGCAATTTATAGGGGTGCCCGAAACCCTCCAACCACACACACTTGTGGAGTTTTGTGCCAAGCGAGTACCTGAGGTACTAGGCCTATCAAGACCTTGCACGGTGGAAAGAGCCCACCGCATTGGAGCCATGCAATCAAACCGCTCTACCCCCCGGACCGTTATTGCCAAATATCTGAACTACGCCGAGAAGGCAGATATTATGCAAAGATATAGGCAATCGCGTTCATTGATCATTGATGGCATCAAAATCCTACTCTTTGCGGATTACTCAATGGAAGTGTCCAAGAAAAGGAAAGCATTCCAACAAGTCTGCTCGACACTCCACCAACGTCAGATAAAATTCACACTGGTCTTTCCGGCCACCTTACGCCTTAAATCCCCCGGAGGCGAGCAACTCACGTTCCAAGAACCACAGGAAGCGGAAAAATATCTGTGTACTCTCACCAACGATTGATTCTCCACGCTACCCACCAAAGCAACCCCCATAAACAGATCTCTGGACCAGCGTAGCCCAAGAAAGGACTCACCCAAACGCCTCAAGCCCTCTGAATCCGTGTATGTGGAAGACTCCCGCTGATAAGTATCCCCTTACACCAAATTTTTGGTGTCTCTTTCTTGTTCCTGGTGTTAAGATCTATTAAGGGGTCACCTAAGGGGGACCTATTCCTATGGACTTAGCCACATAAGATCATTTACCCTCCAATGTTTTATTCTCTCATTATTTGCTATTTTTTTTTTCTCTCATGACATGCGAGCACCTGTTTATCTTTGTTTTTTTTGTTTTTCAGCATGGGCCCTCCCGCAGACAACCCTTTGAAACTACAGCCTGACACTCCCTAATGTTCATCTACATTGGCTGTCAAAACCATAAAAGGGCCTTTGTACGTTTGGTTATCTAGCTGCTGGTGGGGAGCAATTACTGCCTGCAAACCCATGCGGAAAAAAGCGAAGCTCTGTGAGAATGCAGTTTGCTATTACTCTGTGTTAAATGTTCCGAACACTATGTTCCTAAACCCTTTTCTTTTTCCCATCCTCCACTCCAACTGCCTACACGAGCATAACCTTACCTCCATGATTATCAGCCTCTGCTACTGTAAAGCCAGGTTCCTCCTTCCTATGTATTCAACGGGCACCTATTCACTACAATCATATCCAGCCCAAACCCACATCACAGTCTTTCTTCTATGAAGTGTGTCTCCTGGAATGTGAAAGGCCTCCGGTCCCCCATTAAACGCATGAAGGTACTGAGGCATCTTAAAAGATTGAAAGTGGATATCGCCCTCCTCCAGGAGACTCACCTCTTGGAACCTGACTTCCACCACTTAAAAACGTTATGGGTGGGCTCCGTGATAGGGTCAGACGCCATTGGACGCAAAGCAGGGGTAATCATTCTCATTCATAAAAACCTACCCTGTGAAATCGTATTGGTAAACTCTGAAATCCCTGGTAAACTGCTGACGATTCACATTCGCCTTTTCAATAGGGACCTTAAGATATCAAACATCTATGCCCCCAACAACCCCGAGCCTGCTTTCTTTAGTAACCTAACTTCTAACTTCCTTAAGGAACCCCACATCCCCCATGTGCTGGGGGGGACTTCAATTCTATACATCATGCACTGAATGACAGATCCTGACCCCTGAGACCCCCTCGGAATCCACACGACCTGGAACCTACACTGCTAGCCTCCACTATGGACTCGCTCCACATGACCGACCCTTGGCGATTGTTGCACCCCCTAGAAAAATAATTAAATTTCTACTCAGCCCCCCACAGAATCTTCACTGGAATAGATTATCTATTTTGCACAGACACTATGTTTCCCTCAATCTCAGAAGCAGAAATTCACGAGATTGGAATCTCTGATCATGCCCCCATCTCACTCTCATTCCACGAATCACTGTCCCAGCCAAACCTACGTATATGGCGCTTCCCCCAATATCTTCACAATAATGCAGACTTCCAACAGTACTCCTCCCATTCAGATAACCCTAATCTGTTTTGGGATGCAGGAAAGGCCTTTCTTAGAGGCAAAATAATATCCTATGCTACCACCTTCAAAAAGCAATCCCTATTAAAATTCAAAACAGCCAGTCTACGACTGAAGTTAGCCCAGAGGAACTTGTCGGCCACTGACTCCCCACAAAACCGTTCAGAATGGAAGGCAGCGAAAGCTGATTTTGACCCGTGGGCCGAGTCACTGGAAAAGACGAAGAGGTCACAGTTAGATGCCCAATATTTTAAATATGGGAACAAATCTGGTAAACTATTGGCCAGACTAGCCAAAGGACCATATACCCCCACGCACATTACAGCCCTGAGGGATCCACATGGTATCCTCAAAACAACACCACAGGATATAAACCAAATCATGAAACATTTCTATACTAGCTTATATGCCCCTGATCAAACAAACAGTACATTAGCCCAAAATTTCCTAGACAAATTACACCTACCTTCGGTCTCCCCCTCAGACCTCGAATCCCTAAACGCTCCCATTTCAAGCTCAGAGATCCATCTTGCCATCAACCAGTTAGCCCCCAATAAAGCCCCTGGACCTGATGGATTCTCGGGAGAATTCTATAAAACTCTGCGCTCTCTTAGTACCGACCCTAGAATAAGTTTATGCCGGCATTTGGAGAGGGGGTCTTTACCTCCCTTCAGGCAATAAAGCCCTTATAAAATTACTCTCTAAAAAGGAAAAAGACCCACTAGAACCTGGCTCTTACCGCCCTATCTCATTATTAAATTTGGATGTAAAAATTCTATCAAAAGTTATAGCCACTAGATTAGCCTCCATCCCCCCATCTCTGATCCATCCGGCGCAATCAGGTTTTGTCAAAGGCAGAACTGCCTCTTTGAACATACGGAAAGTCTTATTGGCTCTCAATCACGCAGATAAATTCAAGGGAGGGGACTTTGCCATCATCACCCTGGACACGGAAAAAGCATTTGATAATGTAAACTTCGAATGGCTCTTTCTGGTCCTAAGACGGCTGGGTTTCTCGTGTCCTTTTGTCCATCTGATAAAGTCCATGTACTCCGTTCCCGCGGCCAGGCTGGTGGTGGCAGGTCTACTTTCAGAAGAATTTAAACTCTTCAAGGGCACGAGGCAGGGCTGCCCCCTGTCTCCGCTCTTATTCAATCTCGCAATAGAACCCCTATCTAGGTACCTCAACACTGTTGCACCTTTACATGGAATACAGATAGGAGAACACGAGCTTCGATCGGCTTTTTTCGCAGATGACGTCCTAATATTTTTGGCAAATCCCTCAAAAGACATGTCCACCATCACTCAAATCTTTAATGACTTTAAAAATTATTCTGGCCTTCGCATAAATTACAGTAAAAGTGAAATTCTCCCTATAGGTCATAATAAGCGAAGACTCTGGGCACCCACATCTCCATTCCCTCTGGCCAAATCCAACATCACTTATCTGGGCATAAAAATAGGAAACCTTCCCTCTTCCTTATACTCACTGAACTTTCCTCCTCTATTCCACAAAATCTCTCAAGAATTGGAGAACTGGATGGACTTGCCTCTGTCGCTACTGGGGAGATGCCATGTGTTCAAAATGGTCAGTTTTGCGCGTCTGTTATACCCTTTACAAACGATCCCTTTATTGCTTAAACACAAAGACGTGCAGACTTTTAATAAGCACATTACTAAATTTATATGGCAACGTAAAAGACCTCGGATATGACAAAGCTGCATCTCCCCAGGGGCGAGAGTGGCATCTCCTTGCCTAACATTAGAATATATAACTTGGCATGCTTATTACGCATAGGTCTAGACTGGATTAATAGTATGTCAAGATATGCCAACTTTGTTTTGGAAACTGCTATGATCCGGCCTTTCTCTTTAAGCGCCCTTCTACATTCTCCCTGGAAGTCGCTGACCCCTGACCTTCAGCACAACCCGCTACTCCGGGACACGTCCATAGCTTGGAGGGAGGTCCACAGACTGTTGAACATACCTGTGTCCATCTCTAAACGCCTTCCGATACAAGGGAACCCAAACTTCCACCCTGGAACTCATCACCAAATTTTTACCCTATGGCAAGATTGCGGCCTTACCCATTTCGTCTCACTCTGTGACCCAACCACTGGGCAACTGCTATCCTTTCCAGCCTTAGCAATAAAATACTCCCTGCCACCAAATCATATTTTCAATTACTGGCAATGTACTCACTACATATGCTCACTGAGTAGAGACAGCTCCAAGAGATTCCAACATTCCCTCTAGACACCCTTCTGGACTCGGGTTCCTACACAATTTCGGAGATCTACAAACCCCTGATCGCCAAAATTACACCTCCCTTTTCTTCATCCTCTGCCAAAAACTGGAGCAAAGATTTTCAAGACCCAGATCTACTGGATAAGATCCTCCAGGGCTACAACAAAATCCTGCAAATAATACCCTGTGAACAGTGGAGGGAAACGCAACTGAAAATAATTCACCGGGTGTACATTCCGTTCTCCTGGGACAAGCAAATCGCCACTGCTATGTGCTGCCCATACTGTAATCAATCAAGACCATCTCTGACTCACCGCTTTTGGTCCTGTTCTTACATCTCTACCTTTTGGGACAAAATCATCGAGTTTATACACCATATTACTTTACTCCAAATCCCGAGAGATCCCCTCTTACTTATTTTTGGATACTGGGACAAACAACTTCTGACCTGGGCTTCAACCTCGATCTCCCCACCCAAGGAATGGATCCTACCATGCCTCTTTACCGCCAGGAGAGTGATTTTACAAAACTGGACCTCCACTTTCAGCCCGTACATAACAAGGGTAAAAAAGGAGCTGGTCAACACCACCTATACATCACCTATACTACATTTAGATACTCCCAGCGTCACCGGATCAAACCTAGCTGAGCAAGTAGCATTCTACCGAGTTTTATACATTAAGATTCCATCTTTCTTTGTCTCTTCTCATAGCCAGATTACCCCCCCCCCCCTTTCTTAATACTACTGGTATTTGATATACTTAGTTATACCTGTTGCCTCCTTTTCATAGGATATCCATCCAGTTCTCCAACTATGTTTAAATATAACCTGACGTGAAGGTCTTTAAGACTGCCTAAACTGTACAGATATCCTCCAAGTACATTATTGTTACTATCATTACTACTATTTGATGACATGTTGCATCCGCCATATGGCTGCAGATATACCTTGTAAGTTGCTTTGAAAGTATCTTGTAATCTACCTATAATTTTCAATAAAATTATATTAAAAAAAAAAAAACACAATGGACAGATACATTATCTTCATGCTCATTGAAACTCATGCAAATCATCGTAAATTCAAGGTCTGAGGAACTCAACAATTTACAATCAGAGATTGATGCACTGCAGGAGGATTTATTACCTTTACAACAACATAAGGATTTTGTGTCCCTGGATTCGCGCCTAACCAAATCCTTGGATAAACTCGAGAAAGAGGTTATCTCTGCAAAAAATGACAAAACAGCCAGGGATCGAATGGATTACGAAAATGGCATGGTTTACATTTGGAAAAGACAACGTTTTTTCGGATGCCCGCGGAGGCCATTGGATAAGAAAAGGGTCAGCTTTTCTGATTCTGAGCCTCAACCTATGAATTCCATTCTAGCGGCCACTGCTTCAGACTCTTCTCTGGAATCTTTCAACAGGTTACCTGGGACTATGCCTAATACTACCATTCAGGATTTAAACAAAGGTGCCCAAGGTTTCCACAAGAAAAAGAAAAAGAAAAAACATACAAAAAGACAAGAAGAGGTGGAACCAAACACAGACGGCACAACTCACGACCGATATCCATTGAGGGATCGGATTCAGAAATAGCTCACAATGTATTTAATGTTTCGAGTAGACATTTGGATACCTCTGAAATCGGTTTACTGTCTAAAGGGTTAAATTTCTGTCCAGACCGGCATTTTGATCTTTTTGGGACAATTTTGGATGTCAACAAATTTGCACATTCCCTAACTCTCAGAAAACATTACTTTTGAGATCCCAGTACTGCCCAGACTCGGATGGCTCCAGTGTTACGGTGGATTTGGGTGAGTCAGACCCCGCTAGCTCCAGTTTAAGTTTTTCTGAATTATGTGCTGAATTTGATTTACAAGAGTTAGCAGCCAAGTTCTGACTTCCCCAGGTGGAGCTAACTGGTAGCCACACAGGTATTCCGTTCCGATTAAGTCGGATTTCTATCTGATTGGCTCCAGGGGGAAAGACATGGATTTGTCTCAATGTTTAGTTGAACGGGATCTGACTCGCCTAGCCCACCGTCCCAGCTGTCGATCTAGACAGACCAACCTGAGTCCATCTGAGAGGGAGGCTTTGGAGAGACTTAGTAGTGATCATAGAACTGTAATAAAAAACGCGGACAATAGAGGTTCGGTGGTGGTGATGGATGCAGAACTTTATAGTAATGAAGCGAAGCGCCAATTAAGCAACACCACCACCTATCTCAAGTTAAAAGGGGATTCTACTAGAATGTTCAAAAAAGAGTTGTGTTCACTACTAGATAGTATTGTGTCAACGGGTTTCTTTAATATAGAAGAGAGGGATATGCTGATTACTGATTTCCCTGTCATATCGGTCTTCCACCATTTGCCTAAGGTTCATAAGGGTCTTGAGCCTTTGGTGGGTAGACCGATTGTGGCAGGAATCGGCTCCCTAAACGAATGACTAGGCCAATGGGTTGATCACCAGCTACAACCTTTGGTTAAATGTTTGCCTGGTTACCTGAGAGACTCGGAACAACTGTTAGTGGATCTGCAGGAATTTTAAAGGGACACCAATTTTGTTTGGATCACATGTGATGTTGCAAGCCTTTATTCTTCCATTCCACATTTGTTAGGGCTACAAGCTGTTTCCCACTTCTTACGACATCACAGTGACTATTCGTTAATACATAAGGAAACTATTCTATTAAGCCTTCAATATCTTCTTACCCATAATTATTTTATGTTCGATGGGGACTTCTACCTCCAGAGGTGCGGGGCCTCCATGGGGGCCAAATTCTCCCCCTCCCTGGCCAACCTATATATGGGTTGGTGGGAGAGGTCCGCATCTTTGGGGCTGGAAGTCCCCATCGAGCACATATCAAATTTTTCTGTCGCTACATAGACAATCAGATTTTTATCTGTCATACAGACATTGGAACTTTGGATAATTGGCTTGCTTACCTGAATGAAAATTCCCTTAATTTGAAATTCACGGGCGTTCTCCACTCGCATCATGTAGAATTTTTGGATGTGGTTTTGTAAGGTGGTGCAGATAACAGGATCATATCTAAACTCTACAGGAAACTGACGGCGGGTAATTCCATTTTGAGGGCTGATTCAGGCCACTCTAAATGTTTAATTAAGTAAATTAAGTAAATTAATTAAAAAAGTTGGAGGTATCCAAAATGAGGCAACATTTTTTGGATAGAGGCTACTCTATGGGCATCATAGATAGGGCGATTTCTATCGCTAATGGTGCTGAAAGATCTAGCCTCTTACAATGTAAGCTCAAACATAGAAGGATCATCACAGAGACAGGATCGCTAGATATACCAATCTTTTCCACACCATACAGCTTGGTATATAAATGTATTAAAAACATAGTTCAGAGGTATATTACGGTTTTACTTAGTGATCCTGTCTATTCACAGGTTTTGTCCAGAGGGATAAGGTCAGTTGCGCGGAGAGCCACTACAGTTGGGACAGCACTTTCTCCTAGCCTATTTT
This sequence comes from Glandirana rugosa, assembly GCA_018402905.1. Classification (NCBI taxonomy): domain Eukaryota; kingdom Metazoa; phylum Chordata; class Amphibia; order Anura; family Ranidae; genus Glandirana; species Glandirana rugosa. The sequence goes on along the minus strand of BLSH010213159.1, from coordinate 280,495 downwards.
CCAGTAAGCATCCCCAACCTCATTGGTTACAGTTCAGGGGCACTTTCCATTGTGGTGGGAATCAATGCCCTTGCTGCCCTCATATTAAAAGGGGGGAGGTTCTTCACTCTTTCACGTCTAATAGAGGGTTCAGAAGTACATCCTTCATTAACTGTAATACTAAGTTTGTGATCTATATGATCACCTGCGAAGTATGTTCAGTTCAATACGTGGGACGTACTATTCGCAGACTAAGGGATAGACTCCATGATCACCTCTATGATATTTCAGTTAATACATCTACAAACGTTGCCAAACACTGGAATATATGCCATAACAAAGACGGGACAGGTCTTCGTATCCAAGGTGTAGAAAAAATAGTATTTCCAAAAAGGGGGGGGATACGTTCAGACTATTATATAAAAGAGAGGTTTATTGGATATTTAAAATAAACACCAGACAGCCCCTCGGACTTAACTTTGAGTGGGATGTGTCGTATCTCTATGAATAATATTGCCTCCCTTTTGCAGTTGTCTGTAGTCTCCCCCCCCCCTCTGCCGGATCTAGCCCCAGTCTCTTGATATTCGTCTTGTTGAATTTTACCTTTCATTATATATAGATGTGGGTGGTCACAGATTCTTTATTGCAACATACGATCCTCCTATTCTGACAGTGTATGGTGGACGATTGTTGTCTTTATTTTCTGATGATACATCGTGTCCACCAAAACACCCTTTCCTTAGCCCTGCGAGTTGCTTCTATGACACTTGTTGGCTATAGTAACCGATTATCAGTATTATTACTGTTGGCTACTTGCATTTACCTATGAGCTAGATCGGGTGTTGGGATGGCACCCCACACTCAGTGTATCGAGAGGATAATTTTTAACACTTTCAAGGCCAATTTAAGTCTCTATGTTTTGCATTTTTACAAACCAATGTGTTTTTTTCCCCCTTTTTTTGTTTGTTTTTCTCTGTAAACACTTACTATTGCCTCATATATATGTGTATTTGAACATTGTATGTACACTTACATTGGACAGTTTACATTGGAGTTGGGTTGAGTCGGGCTCCTAAGTAGGTACAGTCAACAATGGTCTCGTTGAGTTTGTTCACATTTGATTTTATTTTATTTGTTTTTCTTGTATGGTCATTGTTCCATTTTGAAAGCTTTATATGTATCATGTGAACTATGTTCCCATGTTGATTATGTTTCTATGTAGCTGTATTGATTTTTCCATGTGTTGGCTTCTCCCTCCTGGGGTTGTCATAATCACGGATATTTGGAACACTGATGCTCCAATCATTCAATTATCTAATTAACCTAACGATGTCCATTTGTGAATGTATATATGTAATGTTCAGTTTGTGTCTGGTCATGCTATGAGTAAGCACCAGTCCTAAGGTGTTAAATGCGTTAGCTGGGACCAGTAGTTCGTTTGTGAGCTGTATATGCCTTTTCATTAATAAAGCATTGAAATCGGACTTGGGAGTGCGGCTTTCAACCATTATTTGTTCCAGATGACCATTTGCTTCATTAGCCAGCACCCGTGCAAGCGGCAGCACACCTGATCCATATGGATTTGAACATTCCTTGAGCGGTGATCTTCTATGGCCGAGGCCACACTTACAATGCTGCAGTGATGGTGCTTAGATGCTGATGTTGCAATTTAAAGTTGAGAAGGCAGCTGTGAGAATAAATTTTGGATGCATATTGAGAGATGCGGACTCAATTTGTTTCCAGGTTTTCTTACAGTTGGGTGACCACCGTTCTCTGATTTGGTCCAGGAATACTGCTCTGTAGTATGCTTGGATGTTGGGGGCTCCCATTCCTCTATGAGAGACTGGTATGAGGAGAATGGAATTCTTTAATATCAGTTTCTGGTGTTGCCAGATAAAGGTGTTAAATATTCCTTGTATTTTCCTTATGTGGGCTGGTAGAAAGGGAAGGGGAATAGTTTGAAATATGTATAATATATGGGGAGTACATTTTTGCTTGGGCGATTCTGCCTGCCCAAGAGACAGGAAAATTAGTTCATTCTTTATAGAGACATGATGCAAGCTTTTCTATGAGGGTGTCATGATTTACCTTTAATAAGGTTCGGCTTGGAAACGTTAGGCAAATTCCTAGGTATGGTAAAGAGAAACTGGAGGACCAAATAAAGGGGGTTTCTGCTAATATGGACTGTGTAGTATGTGGATCAATGCTCAGATTCAGCATGGTGGATTTAGAGTGGTTCATTTTGTAAAGGGAAATTGAGCTGAACTGTTCTAGATTTTGAACGGATCTGAGGGTTTTTTTGGGGTTGGTTAAGGTGATAATTACATTGTCGGCATATAAACCTATTTTACGTTCTGTGTTTCGATCTTGATGTCGGATATAGACAATGTTGCTCTAATGCACTGCGCTAGTGGCTCCATATCCATAGCAAAAATCAAGGGAGAAAGCGGGCAACCCTGCCTTGTTCCATTTATGATTGTGAAAGGGTTGGACAGTATGCCAGAGGTCCATACTCGAGCACTGGGGGAGGAGTAGAACTTTAGATTGGCAGTTAAGAAACTTCCGGAAAATCCAAATTTCTGGATCACTGTTTCCATGTAGGTCCAGTGTACTCTGTCGAATGCCTTCTTTGTATCCAGAGATAGGAAGAGAGATGGCATTTGGCTATGCTCCACAGATTGAATGAGGTCAATGAGACGCCTAGTGCTGCCTGAAGCTTGTCTGCCTGGTACAAATCCTACCTGGTCTGGGTGAATGATTTGGGGTATGATCGAGGAGAGGCATTGTGCTAAGTGTTTTGTGTATAATTTGGTGTCTGTGTTTAAGAGCAATATTGGGCGGTAATTTGCAGGATTGTCAGGTGTTTTGGTAAGGTAACCACTAAGGCTTCTAAGGATTCTTTGAGAATTTTACCTGTGGTAATTTAACCAACTTGTTTATCCTCCAAACATATAAGTTTTAACCACTTGCCGACCGCCAACCGCAGGTTGACGGCGACAAAGTGGTGAAATATCGCAAATCATCATCATCTGACGGCGGCTGCGAGATCGCCCACTGTGAGCGCCCACTGTGTTTGGGGAGGGCCAGGGAGCGGGTGCGGCGGCCTCGATCACCGCCGGCTACCCGCGATGCCCCCCCGGAGTGAAAGAATGGAGGTCCGTGTATGTAAACACGGACCTCCGTTCTGTGAAGGGGGAAGGGCTGTGATCACAGCCTTCCTCTACACGGAAGCTGTGATCACTTCCCTTCCCCTGCTAGGGCAGTCCCCCCACAGTTATAACACGCCCAGGGAACATAGTTAACCCTTAGAGCTCCCCCTGCAGGTTAACCCCTTCACTGCCAATGGCATTTACACAGTAATCAGTGCATTTTTATAGCACTGATCGCTGTATAAATGCCAATGGTCCCAAAAAAGTGTCAAAATGGTCCGACATATCCGCCCCAATATCGCAGTACCGCTAAAAATCGCAGATCGCCGCCATTACTAATAAAAAATAAAAAATAAATAAAAACCCCAGAAATGAATTCTCATCATCCGTAAACGCGGCCACTTTTGCGCAAACAAATCAATAAACGCCGATTGTGATTTTTTTTATAGCAAATATGAGGAAGAATATAAATCGGCCAAAAACGGTGAAAAAAAATGTTTTTTGGTATTTTTTTTTTTTTGGATTTGTATTTTAGCAAAAAGTAAGAAATGTGTTTTTTTTTGCAAAATTGTCGCTCTTCTTTTGTTTATAGCGGCGATCAGAAATGACGCAGCGATGATCAAATACCACCAAAAGAAAGCTCTTTTTGTGGGAAAAAAAGGATGCAAATTTAGTTTGGGTACAACGTTGCACGACCGCGCAATTGTCAGTTAAAGCGACGCAGCTCCGAATCGCAAAAAGGGCTCTGGTCTTAAAGTGTGAAATCCTTCCGGGGCTGAAGTGGTTAAAACAGCCTACTGTATTTTCCCCCTGGATGTGCTGAAGTTGGTGGTGAAGGTGTTATGCTGAGCGGATGAGGAGGTGGTAGAGGAGGAGGAAGCGGAGTAGGAGGAGGAGGCAACAGGAGGCAAAGAGAAATGCCCTGCAATCCTTGGTGGCAGAAGGACATGTGTCAAATGGCTAGCCGCCTCAGGCCCACCCGCCACTACATTTGCCCAGTGTGCAGTTAGCGAGATATAGCGTCCCTGCCTGTGCCTACTGGTCCATGTATCAGTGGTTATGTGGACCTTGCCACAGATGGCGTTGCACAGTGCACAGTTGATCTTGTCCCCGACTTGTTTGTGCAGGGAAGGGATGGCTCGTCTGGAAAAGTAGTGGCGGCTGGGAATCACATACTGTGGGACAGCCATCGCCATCAGGTTTTTAATACTGTCCATGTCCACCAGACGGAATGACAGCATTTCAAAGGCCAGGAATTTGAAAGTGCTGGCATTCAGGGCCAGGGATCGCGGGTGGGTAGGGGGGTAATTCCTCTTTCTCTCCAGTGTTTGGGAGATGGAGAGCTGTAAGCTTCCATGGGACGTGTGGAAATGCTTGGAGACGGTGGCGGACATGGTGGTGTCGGGCGGTGATGAAAAGGTCTGCTCGGTAGGGAAGGGACGTGTTTGTTCAGCCCCTGTTCTAGTTGACACGTGACACGTTGCGGTAGACACCGTTCCAGGTGTATTGGTGACTATGTACCTGGTCATCCGTGTCCGTCCCTGCGATATAGAGCGATTGACGTGTGACCCGTTTACATCACCGCCCACCCGGACTCCGCCGATCGGTAAACTGTGTACAGGAAGACGGTGGTTCCTAACGTCCCGTAAAGAGAAACGGAGGA
>BLSH010213159.1:226089-242407 GCA_018402905.1 Glandirana rugosa | reverse complement strand
CAGCAGTCAGACTTCCAAGGTGTTTCCGATCACAGTGCAGGGTACACAGCGAGCAGGGCTATTCTGACCACACTCATACCGATGACATAAGAGGTGGAGATTGGAGGAGAGGTGATTGGAAACACCTTGGAAGTCTGACTGCTGGATAACAACTGATTGGGTTTGGTCAGTTTGACCATATGCACACTAGTGATCCAATCTGTGTCGATTGAAGGAGAGGTGAACACCTTTGAGATCCGAATGAGGGTTATTTACTGATTTTTGGTGAGTTTTCCCACATTGGGGGGTCTCCCTCCTGTTATTTCTGCACGTGGTGTGGTGGTGGCCAGGACCTCAGCATTTCCTATCCAGAGTGGATGTACTTATCACTCAGTTGTCAGATGGGACTGCATTTTTTGAAAGACTGTGTAGCGCTGCTTGCAACTTGCTAGTAGTTTCACATGGATTATCAGGTCGCAATTTTAATGAATAAATGTGACATAAGCCTTTATGCCTCACTGAACGATATGGATACGGACGGCTGCTCCTTGATCTATACTTTACTGCCTCTTTAAATCCTATATGAACCCACTTCAAATTGGGAGTTTTCAAAAAAATTAAGTTGCGATAAAGTTATGAACCAAATTTCAGGTTAGAGTTCCCTTTTAAACATCTTCATAGTTAGCCACATAAAAAGTCATCTACCTCCTTTGCAGACACCTATTATGGTGGCTCTATGAGAAAGAGGCTTGATCCAACAGAGGAGCAATCTTCCGGTTTCAGCAATGTGAAAATGAGGCTTGGCTGTGCATTTCCCTATAAGAGCGATGACTCAATGCGTCACCCGTGCCCCTGGAAGACGTCAGTTGTGACGAAACATGTAGGGCGGGGCCACGCATTGACGTCATCGCACCCCCACGTGATCCCGGAAGCACGGGTACTGAGACGCTTATGTTGTACAACGCCTGTTACTTTTATATTGCTGTAAGTAGCCAATTGGCATTTTTATTTTTACTAATAAAAACCAGAATTACACTATTGTGGACCCCTTTTCTCTTATACATGGCATGAACTTCATTTGAGCGACTGGTGTGAGGAGACTGTATTATAGGTGGACGAGACCCGACCAAGCAAATTATGCTGGCAGAGGCTATCTCTCTGTGCTTATGACCTTACCTAGAGATAGGTGGTCATATAGCTCTGGTAAGGACCCCCGAGTGCAGTGTTTTGTGGGTGTCCCCACGGCCCCCCCTTCTCTCCTCCTCCTTTTCTTTAACACCTGGTGGAAGGACCCTTTAGCATTCTTTACAGTTATATGGACTTCCTATCTGCCCACTGGAACTCATTCATAAACTGTGTATCACCTATTGAGCACATACCTGATTTGCATTTGCACTGTTTGCACATGGAAGACTTATTTTAGTCACCAGGATTGTTTTCTTTTTGCACCTATGTCCCATTGTATATAATCTATATTGGGCATATATCTATCCATCCTTATTTTGAACTTTTTATCATTGATGATTCATTTATAACTAATTTTCATTATTCATGAAAACATAGTCATTTGTATATTACTCATATATGACATTTATGGTGGTTTAATAAGGTTTTACTTCACAAATTATTGTTTTTTATAATTTGTAATGAGCGCAATCTATCTTTATACATCCATTCCTAAATACAATGCAAGACAAAGATTAGAACACAGAGAACAGGCTGAAGACCAGTGATACTGAGTTATACCTTAAATATGTCTCCTGCTGCCAGTACTGACTGTGTGCCCTCGCTATGAAGCATGTAAATAAACATGCATATCTCTGTGCACAATTGCATGCATAGACTCATTCTATGTGCAGAGCCATGAGTAAAACTAAGCACATGTGCATATTACTGAGCCAGCTGGCTAACAGGAATTCCCTGATAGCTAATTTCTTTTTCTCCTAGCAGTCCCGCATGGTGAAATTAGTGGCTAATTTTTGAATCAAAACTCCAATTACAGTTCATCATTGTCACTAGGAGGTTGATTCACCTATTCTACAAGTGTTCATCAGAAGGATATTTCAACCAAAATGTTTACATATCTTTCCTGGCATGTCTCTTAACACTTGCCTACTGGGCACTTAACCCCCCCCCCCTCCTGCCCAGACCAATTTTCAGCTTCCAGCACTGTCACTCTTTGAATGACAATTGTGCAGTCCTGCAACACTGTACCCATATGAAATTTGTATCATTTTTTTCTCACAAATAGAGCTTTCTTTTGTGGTATGTAATCACTACTGGGTTTTTTATTTTTTGCTAAAAAAAAAAAAAGACAGAATATTTTGAAAACAATTAATTTTCTCCTTCATTGATGTGCACTGATTAGGCTGCAATGATGGGCACTGATAGGCTGCACTGATAGGCACTGATAAGGCAACACTAATGGGCACTGATAGGTAGCACTGATAAGCACCGATGAGTCAGCACTGATGGGCACTGATAGGTGGTACTGAGAGGTGGCACTGATGGGTGGCACTGATGATTGGCACTGATGGGCAGCACTGAAGGACACTTATAGGTAGCAATGAAGAGCACTGATAGGTAGCACTGATAAGCGGCACTGATAGGTAGCACTGATGGGTGGCACTGATGGGCACTGGTAGGTGACACTGATAGGCAGCACTGACCGGTGGCACTGATGATGAAGCACTGTGGGCAATGGTAGGTGGCACTGGCAGGTACTGAAAGGTGGCACTGGTGGGCACAGGTGAGGCAGCTGCAGCTCTCTGTGTAAGGGGCCAATGTCCCTATGACATAAGCCAGTGATTGGCTTTTTTTTCACCTCACACTGAGCCTCATAGACTCTGTGTTCACAGAGCATGCCGCATGCTCGGGAGGACGTCTATGGGCACCCTCCCAGCAATTAAGGCCCGTGCTGTAGCCGTCTTTCGGCTACAGTGCAGGTGGGAAGTGGTTAAAGTTTTGCTTGGCTTTAAAGTATGTAGCTAGCCAAAACCTTTGTAAATTTTTTGTTTTGAAATTTTTCTTTGTAAAGTTTGAAATGGCCATGGTTAGACTGCGTATATATTTTTATTGTTGCCTGTGGCCCTAGTCAAGAGAATGTCTTTCACTTTCCCTTCTAAGTGACAAAATTGTCACAAGGACAACAAGTGAGGAGAAATCCCCCACGCAGAGACACAATAGTTATAAAAATTGTGTATTAATAATGTGTGGAATGCAGGAATCTGACTGCGTTTTCATTTGAGATTACCCTCATTTCTTGCCAGGACAAAGTTGTCACCAGAGCCACACCAGAAAGAGAAACATAGATGTGTAGAATAAAGGTAACAAAAACATTATAGAATTGGTTCAGTTGAGAAATTCCTGTAAAAAAGTTCTTACTGCTAAACTTCTCGGAGAAAAAAAAAAGTTGCCAATGGCTGATTCAGCTCACCATTGCACGTTTAAAACTGTAAACTTGACATTAGTTGGACCTATTAATTTTGCCAACAATGAAATAGAAATGTACAATATATTAATAGGGTTAAGGCAAATAGGCTATTTTGCTTCTAATAGAATTTGCCCTAGAACTTACAGAATGTGCTGAAGTCTCATAAAAAATACTTAATCATATGCAAGGGAAAAAAACAGCATTTCACTTGAGCATTATGGGATGATGGAAGTAAGCAGAGCTTCACCTCATCCCCTAAGCTCTGAAGTAAATTTCATAGCTAAGTGCAACTTCCTTTGTAAATTGAACAGCCTATTTGAATTCAGTAAATCAAGATCAGTGTCTATAAATTGGATATGTACAATATATGTGTTAGATAGGTATTTATTGATAATTAATACCTTTCTTGATGAAGTTCATTGTTAATTATTCCTAACACTTCATAATTGATTTTCAATTGCTCTGGAATAATGTTATTCTTTTATCCCTACTGAGTTTCAGAATACAGATATCCACTTTCATCTAGTTAATGGTGGATATAGTTAATAAAGATGGATGCACAAATTATCCAATTGGGTTTAAGCAACAGTTCATATTTTTCTACTCCATTGTAGTTAATGCCAAAGATGTATACATGTATGTAAATATATTCAAGTGTGATTTAGATTAATTCATAACAAATGAATCCATTTCAATATATGAATACTGCTTAAGGCTGATATATGAAAAGGCTTTAATTTTTTTCTTTTTGAAGTCTAATGTGTATTCTGACATTTTTGTAATTATAATAGATAATACATTTGAGTGATGGATGTATTTATGGCATAATTGGTATTTATTTACTTTGTACTGCATAAGATATTCATTTCTTCAGTATAGAAACAAAATAAAGTTAAGAGAGTTTCTTTCACCATTTGAGGTAAACAATAAGCTTCAGGAATATAGTGAAGGATGAAGATACATGACCTGACTACCTACCCTGCCTATTTAACTATAAACACTACTTTTACATAGTATTAACACGGTACAGCTTCCTCCCTAGAAATGCTCGGGGGGCAGGATTTCCCCTCATTTTCTACCCCCTTTTATTTCTGTGAGATGGTTGTGTGGCTCTCATTTTGGCTGGAGCATTAAATACTCATTGGCTAGATGTGTTCATGCCTACACTATTATATCAAATATAACTTTGAAGTTATTACCTTTATCACTTCAAAGTAAGTTCAAAGTTTGACTGGTTTGAGCAGTTTTGTAACCAGTTAAGAAATCACTTTTTACTGATGTTCGTGGATATTTACCCCTTAGCCATTATTTTTGGCCTTTGAAGATCTTATCCCTTGCGACCCCTCCCCCCCAAGAAACACATTTAATATCAGGTATTGAAAAATGGTCTCACCCCTCCAAAAGATTCAGCTAGAGAATAGATTAATAGTTGAATATTTGTTATTAACCACTTGACCACTGGGCACTTAACCCCCCTTAACAACCAGACCAATTTTCAGCTTTCGGTGCTCTCACATTTTGAATTACAATTACTCAGTCATGCAACACTGTACCCATATGAAATTTTTGTCCTTTTTTCACACAAATACAGCTTTCTTTTGGTGGTATTTAATCAACGCTGGGTTTTTTATTTTTTGAGCTATAATTAAAAAAGGTTGACAATTTTGTAAAAAAATGCAGTTTTCTTTGTTTCTGTTGTAAAATTTTGCAAATTGGTAATTTTTCTTCATAAATTTTGGCCAAAATTTATACTGCTACATATCTTTGGTAAAAAAACAAAAAACAAATTAGTGTATATTATTTGGTCTTTGTGAAGGTTATAGAGTCTACAAGCTATGGTGCCAATCACTGAATATTGATCACACCTGATATACTGATGGTCATTTCCTGAGACCCTAACAAGCCAGGGAAGTACAAATACCCCCCAAATTAACCCTTTTTGGAAAGTAGACATTGCAAGGTATTTAGTAAGAGGCATGGTGAATTTTTTGAAGTTGTAAGTTTTTCCCACAATTCTTTGCAAAATTAAGATTTTTTTTTCTTTTTTTTCTCACAAAATTGTCGTATATTAACAGGTTATTTCTCACACCCAGCATATGCATACTGCAAATTACACCCCAAAACACATTCTACTACTCCTCATGAGTATGGCCTAGGAGCATAAATTACAAATGGACTACCTCTTGCACTTTTGAAGGTCCTTGAGCACCAGGACAATTGAAATGCCCAAAAAATGACCCCATTTTGGAAAGCAAACACCCCAACACATATTTTAGGAGGCATAATGAGTCTTTTGAACATGTCACTTTTTCCGCTAGTTTTTGGAAAGTGTGGAAAGAAAATGAAAACACATTTTTTTTTTACACAAAGTCGTCCATTTATACAATATTTCTAACACACAGCATGTACCTAGCAAAAATGACACCCCAAAAAATATTCTGCTACTCTTCCCGAGTATGGCAATAGCACATGTATGACACTTTTACACAGCCTGGCCACATTCAGAGGCCCAACATGCAGGGAGAACCATCAGGTGTTCTAGGGACATACATTTCAAATCTAATTTGACTACCTTTTACACTATTGTGAGACACGGTGATGGCATGGAAAGACACTATAGTGGCACGGATGGGCAGTGTAGTGGCATGGATGAGCAGTGTAGTGGCATGGGTGGGCACTGTAGTGGCATGGATGGGCACTGTAGTGACACAAATAGGCACTGTAGTGGCATGGATGGGCACTGTAGTGGCACGGATGGGTAGTGTAGTGGCACGGATGGGCACTGTAGTGGCATGGATGGGCACTGTAGTGGCATGGATGTGTCACGGATGAGAACTGATGTGGTATGGATGAGCATGAATGAGGCACAAATGAGCCATTGGTGGGGATGGATGAGCTGTGGATGGATGAGCATGGATGGGGATGGATGAGCACGGATGGGATGACTGAGCACAGATGGGGATAACTGAGCATGAATGAGGATGGATGAGCACGGATGGGGATGACTGAGCACGGAAGAGAATAACTGAGCATGGATGGGGATGGATAAGCACTGATGGGGATGGATGAGCACGGATGAGGATGACTGAGCACGGATGGGTATGGATGAGTATGGATGGGGATGACTGAGCACGTATGGGTGGGTGAGCATGGATGGATGGGTGAGCATGGCTGGGTGGGAGAGCACGGCTGGGTGGGTGAGCATTGCTGGGTGGGAGAGCATGGATGGATGGCTGGGTGAACATGGATGGATGGTTGGGTGAGCATGGCTGGGTGAGCCCAGCTGGGTGGATGAGCATGGATGAATGGATGGGTGAGCATGACTGGGTGAGCACAGCTGGGTGGGTGAGCATGTATGGATGGCTGGGTGGGCATGGATGGATGGCTGGGTGAGCATGGATGGGTGGATGAGCATGCATGGCTGGATGGGTGAGCATGACTGGGTGAGGATGGCTGGATGGGTGAGCATGGATGGATGGATGGGTGAGGATGGGTGGCTGGGTGTGTGAGCATGGCTGGGTGGGTGAGCATAGATGGCTGCCTGGATGAGGATGCCTGGCTGGGTGAGCATGGATGGATGGTTGGTGGGGGTGCAGCCTGTCACATAGTAGCGATGTGGGCACTACACATCCTGCCCACAGCGCTGCAGCATCTGCTCTCTCCCCCCTTTCCTCTCACACTGCACCGATCGGTGCGGAGAGGGGAGAGAAAAGCCGGCACTTCCGCCAGCTTGTTTACATGTGATCACTCAGACATTTGATGGAGTGATCACGTGGTAAAAGGCCACTGTGAGTGGCCATTCACCACAATCTGTGAAGCGCCAGGTCCCCTGGACCTGGCGGTCACGGATGTTCCTGGGTGCGTGCGCCAGGGGAAGCGCGTTCATGGGAGGACGTCATTGTATGCCCTCCCAGAGTTAAGCAACCGCTCTGTAGCTGTCATTTGACTATAGAGTGGTTGTTAACTGGATAATAAGTAGATACAATTGTTGAAAGAAAATTACATTTTATAATGGCATGCTATCACGTGAAATGTAATATCTTAAAGCGGTATTAAACTCAAAAGCAAACATTTACTAAATTGCAGCTTACCAATTCTTCGATATGATGGCTGGATTTGTTTTCTTTTCAGGCTTTCTTTCTTGTGATCTGACTAGTAAGTCTGTTATTTTTCAACAGAACAAGCTCTTTTGCAAATGTAACTGTTGGAAGGTTGAGACAAACAAACAATTTACCATTCAAAGGGGTGCTTACAATGATCAGCTTTTATTTTTTTATTTAAAACCTTTATCCCAAAAGAAAACAAAGACATTTGTTGTAACTGTTTAAAATGTATTAGCTGGAGTATGGCTTCAATTTGTTAGTGTATCTAAATCTGATCTGTACATCTAACCCTCCCCTCCCCCAGACTGACAATACTGTTGACCCTCTGCAATTTTGCCCCTGTGCTTCTTCACCCAGAGCGGAGGCACTGTACTATAGGAGGTATGTGCCTGACCAGATCATCAGGTGAAAACAGAGTGAAAAAAGAAAACAAACACACCGTTTTAATGTAAACAGAAATACAAGTCTCTAATTTTTAATAAGGTGGGATTTTCATTGCACAGCTGTTTCCCTAAACAAGGTGTGTGGTACAGAATGTACATTAATAATAAAAGGTAAGTACAAATAGATAGTGGACCGATTCAGGTCCATATCAGAGGAATATGGGAATGTTGACGGTGCAAATAAAGAGAAGAAAAAATATCTGACACAATATAAAACCCAAAAATATTTAATGGTACATCATTTAAAAAGATGACAGAACAGATATAACAATGGAGACAATATCGGCGATGGTAATTAATTGGGATCACATTGATTCTTTTACATTGGTGTGTATAAGAGATGTCCCGACATGTTTCACTGTGGAAGTAGCTTCATCAGGGAACAGATGGTATAACACTAGTAAATAGTACAAACAAGAGCAGTGATTAACATTAAAAAAAATATTGAATATACAAAATCAATACATTTGCATATAGGTCGCAGGGAATTGTAGCAGGGCATGAACAGTGTCCCCATAAGGTCTTACCCAGTGCAGCTCTGATTGAAATTTAAATTGCATCCCATGTAACACGGCCGGCAGATAAAATCAACAGTTAAACCGCAATATCTAAGTGTTAAATTAAACGATAAGAAAAAAAGACAGGGAAAAAGATATATAATATTTGAATGGTAGTAGACAATGACTGGGCTTATAACAACAAGCTCCAAATAAAGTAATGGTTTATGGAAAAGACTTACATTGCAGATTAAAGTATGTAGTAAGGTAAACCTGGAGCCATGGGAGGGCGTGGCCTAGCGTGGCATGTGAGTGGACGTCTTTTTTAGCAGCTCCAGATCTCCTACACATTATCCTGCACAATCCTGCTTACCCGACCCCCTAATCCTGCTGAATCGGGCACCAAGACCTTGACACATTGCACCGCATCCCAACGAGGGCAGTAGTGGATGGGACAGAGGAGGAAGAAGCAACCTCCGGCCAAGATGAATGTCACCACGCACTCCGGCCTAGTGGGCCAAGATGGCCGCCGCTCCGCAGCACCCCTCTCCTCCCTGGCATCCACATCTGAACTTTTCGTAGAGGAGCCGGGGCCTTCCTCACCCCCCTCGCCGGAGGCCTCAGCTCCACGGGGACTACAGTCGCAGACCTCGCATAGCGATGACGGACTGGATGATGAACCAGACCAGGAACCTACCTTGCTGGATGTCCTTAAAACCATCAAGGTAAACCACACAGACCTGATGGGGAAAGTGGACAAATTAAAACTAGACATTACCATAATGCGGCAAGACATGCACAAGATCCGGGACCGGGTCTCAGAGACGGAGCGACGGATCAGCGACTTAGAAGACACAGTTAACCCTATTCTTCCCCTGGTCAAATCCTGTGGCGCCCAACTTAAATCCCTGGAAAACAAGGTGGACGACTTGGAAAATCATCTAAGAAGGAACAACCTTCATTTGGTGGGTCTGCCGGAACGGGTGGAGGGTTCCGACCCGGTATCCTTTCTGGAAAGTTGGTTCTCGGAGGAATTTGGTAAGGATGTTTTATCCCCCTGCTTTGTTCTTGAGAGAGCCCACAGAGTTCCTGGCAGGCCTCTCCTGGTCGGCAGCCCACCCCACACCATGGTGTTCCACTTACTTAACTACCGGGACAGAGACTCTATTCTAAGGGCAGCCCGCTTGAAGGGTAATCTAAAAATCAACAACGCATCTGTCTCCCTGTTCCTTGATTACTCTCCAACAGTGCGGATGCAGAGAGCAAAATATCATCAAGTGAAGACCATGCTAAGGGAGAAGGCGATTTAATACTCCATGCTGTTTCCATCCACTTTGCGGGTTGTCCACAAAGGCCAAGTTCAGTTTTTTCAAACTCCAGGGGCAGCCATCTCCTGGTTTGAATCCCTTCAGTGGCCGGCCGGACCATCGGGAAACCTTGTAGACACTTGATCTATGCATCTGAGCAATTTTTTTTTGTTTTACATCTCATTGGTGTCCTTTGCCAATTGTATGTCCCCTTATAATGGGGAGGGTTTGCTAAAAGATCCCTTTTTCTAGTGGGAGGTCCCACTACAGGATTCTGGACTGCACTAAATACCTCTGGTTGTGAACATTTTTTGTTTTTTCTTATAAATCTATATGGGACTTGGCTGCACAGGCCGGACCTCTGTCCAGGTTAATGGTTATAGGGCACAAGCCTGCTCCTTGTTTTATTGGAACTGGGCAGTCGCTTGGTCGGAGGGTGATCTTGCCTTCCGAACCTGGGGATGTTTTGTTTTCTTACGCGTTGTTATTTGGTATGAATGGTGTGTGAATGTGTGTGCGTGTGTTTGTCAGACTTTTCTATGCCGCCTCCTCCTTCCCCACAAGTTGCAGCTGTGTAGGATGGGGGGACCTGCTGGATGCCCTCTTAATAAGGTGAATCAATGTACCTACTTAAATTCTTTACTTTCCCCATGGCGTGGATCAAGTGTATCTCATGGAATGTCAGAGGGCTGAGTTCTAAATTCAAACGCGCTTCCCTCTTCAGTGTCCTTAAACTGCATAAGCCACATATCTTGTGTTTACAAGAAACTCATTTAACGGGGTCAAAAATACTAGCCCTTAAAAAACAATGGGTCATGTGGGGTTATCACTCCACGTACTCCAGTTATGCCCGGGGTGTATCGGTCCTGATACGTAGAGGCACCCCCTTTACATGTGAGCAGGTGGTTACAGATCCCAGTGGGCGGTATGTAATTGTACGTTGCTTTATCCATAACAAGCCGTTACTACTGGTGGTGGTATATGCCCCCCTCCTGTCACAGCTGCAATCTTTACAGACGTGAGTGTGCGGTTGGCGCTGCTCCCGGCGGTGGCTACTCTTATCGTGGGGGATTTCAATTCGGTACTGGATCCTTTCTTAGACCGGTTGCGACCCCTACGGTATGAGTCCAAGCTTTTCGCCCAGTGGTGCGAATCGTACGGCTATGTGGATTTGTGGCGCCAGCATCATCCTGGGGATAAGGTGTACTCATGTCAGTCTCAATCGTACCATGCTCTCTCCAGGCTGGACTATGCTTTGGGTACGCAGGAGATGATCCCCTGTGAAATCAGTTGTTTACCTGGCCCAGACGCTATCTGACAACTCAGGTGTTGTGGTGGAACTGGATCTGGGGCATAGACCTTCGTTCTGGGTGTGGCGGCTCAGCCCTCTTTGGCTGTCCGTTCCGGGAATGAAAGAATCTGTGTCCCGGGACATGCCAAACTACTGGACAGATAATGCTCAGTCCTCCCCTTTGGGTCTCACATGGGACGCATTTAAAGGGACAGTGAGAGGCTCTTTTATCTCCAATAAAACCAGACATAGGAAGCTCGGTCAGGCTAAGCTTCGGACATTAGAGACCTCCTTGGAGGCAGCCAAGGCAAGATATGCTGACAACCCGACTGCTGAAGCTCATGGTAAATTGGTGGGGGCACACAGGGAGTTGGACTTACAAATAGCTGACCGTACTCAGAAACAACTACTTTACCAGTGTGCCAGGTTACAGGAGTATAGTGGAAAGAATGGGAAACTGTTGGCCTACTTGTCCCGAACGGACCAAGTTGACCGTTCTATTTCACAAATAGAAGAGTCGAATGGTGTGACTACCTCTGATCCCACTGCCATCAATCAAATGTTTAGGTCCTTCTATGAACAACTGTATGCGGAGCCGGATCCCCCAGATGAACAAGAGTTGATTGGATTTCTGAACTCCATTCAATTCCCTACCCTACAGGAGTCTCATAGGGATATACTAGATAAACCTTTCACGGTGGAGGAGGTCACAGAGGCTATTCTCTCCTTGCCTGCTAATAAGACCCCAGGATTGGATGGGCTCCCTGCGGAATGGTACAAGACTTATGCTGAGGTCTTGGCCCAGAAATTGCACTCGCTGTTCCAGGTGGCATTTTGGGAGGGATCTCTTCCGGCCTCAATGGGGGAAGCCTTGATTGTGGTACTGCCCAAGCCCCAAAAAAATAAGCTATTGTGCGGGTCTTATCGCCCCATCTCCTTACTTAATAGCGACGTGAAAGTTCTGGCTAAACTACTCGCAGGTAGGTTACAACAAGTTATTCTTCACCTTATTCACCCGGACCAGACGGGGTTCATGCCTGGGAAGAGCACATACGATAATATGAGAAGGCTTTATATAAATATCCACAGGGCAGCCGTTGACCGGCGTAGTGGGCTGGTGTTATCCTTGGATGTGCTGAAGGCCTTTGATACTGTGAGCTGGTCCTTCCTTTGGGAGACCATGTACCGCATGGGATTTAGCCTTCGGTACATCCAATGGGTTTGCCTACTGTACACTAATCCTAAAGCCAGGGTATGCACCAACAAGGACGTCTCAGGCGTGTTTACGCTGCAAAGAGGTACGAGATAGGGATGCCCGCTTTCCCCGTTCCTATTCGCCCTGGCAATGGAGCCTCTTGCTTTGGCCGTGCGGCAGACGGAGGGGATGAGGGGCATCAGATACGGGGAGATGTCTGAAAAAATCTCGCTTTATGCTGATGACGCCCTTATATATCTGGATGGTGAGAGAGATTCATTTGAGGCCTTGATGGAAGTGGGGGAGGAGTTCGGACGAACATCGGGGTTGAGAGTGGGCTGGGAGAAATCGGTGGCATTCCCTTTAGGTCCCATAAGGGACTTTACTTATTTGACAAAGTCTAAACTGTCATTACACTCGAGATTTAAATATTTAGGTATAATGATTCATGCAGATCTATCGCAATTTGAAACTCTTAACCTTTCCCCTATAGTATCCGCGATGGAAATGAGGTTTCGTACCTGGTCATCTTCGCCCCTTAATTTGATAGGGCGAGTAAACATTTTCAAAATGATATACCTTCCAAAATACTTGTACGTATTCCGTGCATCCCCAGTTTTTTTACGAGTACGTTTTTTTACATAAGCGATTATTTAACGACCTTGAGAAGAGTCTGAGTTCTTTTCTATGGCAGGGCACTCATGCACGCATATCTAAAAAGTCCCTTCAGGCGACTGTGGCAGACGGTGGTTTGGCTTGCCCAAACCTCTGGTACTATTTCTTAGCGGCACAACTTACATATACATATGACTGGTATAGGAAACCCTCGCAGAACTCCTCCACCTCTTTAGTAGCAGTGATTGTTGGCCCAGGGACCTCTGTGGTGGATGTACTGTATAGAGCTAAGCCTGGGCGGGGTTCTCGGATGTCACCTGTGGATATTAGCGGGTTAGCCTGGCAGGAGGGCAACAAGATTTTGGGAACAGATGGGGGTGTGTCTCCCAATGACCCTATGTGGCATAACCCTAACTTTCCGGAGCTTCTGGGGCACCCGGATTCAAGGTGGTGGATGCGCTTGGGCATTACGCATATGAGGCATGGTTTTAAGGAAGACACGTTTGTCACTTTTGACGAACTCAAGGTCAGATGTGGGGTGCCCAAGAAGTTCTTTTTTAAGTATTTACTCCTGCGACATGCCATACATGCGCAGTTCGGTGGTTTGCACCAGAGGCTCACGGAAACGCCACTTGTTCTCTTCTCCTGATATCACCAAACTGGTTACGACCATCTACTCCCGTTTACAGGCAATGGGAATCAGCCCATACCAAACTGCATATAGTAGGTGGAGAGCGATGCTACCGGAGCTGTCTGAGGATGTCTGGGAGGAGGCCTCGGAGGCTTGCTTTCTTGATCTCATTAGTTTGAACGATAGGTTTATTCAATTCAAGTTTATCCACCAATTACATTACACCCCTGCTAAATTGGCTCACATGGGTTTCACCTCATTTGATAGGTGCCCCAGATGTGGTGAAATGCAGGCTGACTATCTGCACGTGTTCTGGACTTGTACTATGCTTGCAACATTCTGGAATGATATATTTATTTTCTTTGAGAACGGTCTAGGAATATCGGTACCAAAAACTCCAGACGTTGGCCTCGTTGGAATTATGAACGAGATTGTACACCGGACTCATACCCGGACTTTAGCAAGACTCTTATTGTTTATTGCTAGGAAACAGATTCTACTGTGGTGGAAAGATACTAATGCTCCCAGCATACAAATGTTTTATCGTAAGGTCAATAAGTGTATACCTGTCTTTAAATTAATATATAATGGTAGAGCGTGCCCCAAAATTTTTTTTAAAATATGGCAACCATGGTGAGATATTGCGGATTCTTTCTGGAAAGATGTGCCACTATCCCAGTGACACTGAAAGAGTGGGTTTTCTGATCCATATGTCCTTGAGCTTGCAAGATTTGGATTTCAGAGGGGTCCGCCTCTGGGAGTGGAAGGAGATAGGGGGTTGGGGGGGCAGCGAATGTATCAGAATGTCTGACCTTGTTGTATGTCTGGATGTGTGAATGGGTTTGAATGGATGGATGCAGTTATTCAGCTGGTGGTGTATGTGGCCCTGTGATAAGGGTCTGGCTGGATCCGTGGGCCGCCCCTCCCACTAGCTTTCTTGGGTCAATATATATTTGATGTACCAATACTGCATTTCTAATTTTATATTTTCTTTCCTGTATGTTATACTATTTTGTGTTTTGGAAAACTAAATAAACAGATTCTTTCAAAAAAAAAAAAAAAACCTGGAGCCATGGTATCAAATAGGGATATGCATGTATCCCAGCTAGAAAGGAAGAGAAAAAAAGGGGGAAAAACCCATCACTAAAAATAACAAAAAATAAAAAACAAAAACAAAATATATTGGGAAAAGTAAAACACACGTGTATCTCAATCAAGCAGTGCGGGAGACCGGCATCATATATAGGCATAAGGCCGGCTCCCTATTACACTGTGAGAGGGGGTACACCTGTGTGAATAAGCTCATGGGATATGCATGTATCCCAGCTAGAAAGGAAGAGAAAAAAAGAAAAAAAAAAAAAAAAGGAGAAAACACCACAACTTTATCATGGCACTGCAGGATGGGAAAGACTCAAGCACACACATGGATCATTCAAAGCACCACAGCGCAGGGGGAGTCCTCTCATAGTTGCAGATTAATAAGACAGTACAACGCAGGGACTGCTCCCATGCATGCATGGGTCGGAACACCACACTGCAGCGCGAAAAGGGTCCCCATTCAAACATAGACAGACACAGCGCCTCAACACAGGACAACTATCCACCACATACAGAGGCCAAGCACAACAAGGCGAACGCAGAGGAAACCCCCACATCCGCACAGAGCAGCCACATTAACACAGCACAAACAAGATACCCATACATAAACCTACCAAACTCCCATTCAAGTGCAAGAAGGAAGCCCGGGGTGCCTAGATAGATCAACCAGAGTGACTAAAAAACAAAACAGATTAAGAGATGGCTAAAGAAGTTACGTTAGGGGGATGGGAGAGAGTCAATGGAGGAAGCATACCAAATGAAGCAACGTCTCAGGTGCGGCTCCTAGGATCAGCTCACAGCTCAGCCCAAACCTCTTCCCTTGTAAAGGGGGAGGGAGGGGGAGGGCCGACGAGTCGGCATGTCATAGTGAAGTCACATGCACAGCGTGGTGCCTGTATTACAAATAGAATGAATATTTGACTACATTGCCCATAAGGCATAGCGTCGTAACATGACCAGACAGTCACATGAGGCAAAAAAAAAGCCAATCAGAATGCTAGGTCAGGATGGGGAAAAAGGAGAAAAGAATTAATTAAAGGAAAAATGAGTAATTGGTGTGCCTTGCTGGTGCAGTGCAAATAGGCACTGCAGGGGGGAGCGCACAAAAAAAAAATGTATTTGATTAAATAAAAAAATAAAAAAAGTGGGCGGACCTGGATAACTGGCAGTCCATGCAACCTAAAACTGGGAAGACAAAAGCATGCGAACACTGAAACATCCCGCCAC
This sequence comes from Glandirana rugosa, assembly GCA_018402905.1. Lineage (NCBI taxonomy): Eukaryota > Metazoa > Chordata > Amphibia > Anura > Ranidae > Glandirana > Glandirana rugosa. The sequence goes on along the minus strand of BLSH010213159.1, from coordinate 226,588 downwards.
AATACCCCGGCGCTCACAAAACACAAATTAATAATAATAACAAATAGCATATCTGGAATTCATATAGAAATGGAATTCGGCAAAACATAATAAAGAAATAACAAATTAAAAAACAAAAGAGAAAAAGAAAATAAATAAATGAAATAAACAAAGAAAAAATAACACCAGAGGGGAAAAAAAGCTCAGTATATAAACATAACAAAAATGCATATAAAGAGAGAAAGACAATCTAATGAAGGTGGGGGACCCAAAACGGGTATCCCAGGGAAATGGGGTAAGGGAAAACAGGGGGAAACAGGATAAAGACCTTGGTCTGCATTGCCATCGATAGCATTGACCAATATCATCTTGGATAAAGTATTCATATTGGATTAAGTATTACACTTCGGCTCAGCACTTTCTAAAAGGCTCTTCTCTATCCCTTCACAGGTAATCCTTATAGGACAAAGGGGGACAAAAGGGAATGGGGTAAAGGGACCCTATGGGCAAAACCCAGGGG
>BLSH010213159.1:193748-217825 GCA_018402905.1 Glandirana rugosa | reverse complement strand
CGTTTGTCCACATCCAACGTGGACAAGCTAACCTTTATTAAAATGAATCAGGCATGGATCCCACAAGACTTGTCTGTACCTTGTGCAGAATAAACATTTAGACCGGACTCACACAGCCATTCATATATTTTTTTTTTTGAATAGGCCTTAATATTTTGGGGGCTACCCCAATTATAAACAAAAAAAAAAATACCATGTTGGCTACCTCCTTCTCTTCGACCACCGCCACTTCCACCTACACTGCCATGGCCATGGCCTAGTCAAAATCTAGGCTTCTACTCCACATCTACCCCCTTCCCATTTTTTTATTTGATTTTAATTTATTTTCCCTATCCCCATTTTTTTGTAGGGCACTTGCCCTACTCTTACCCCCATTTTACTTCCTTTTGCAGCCCTCTAGCACTTGCCAGGACATTGTTACAGCCATTTTTGTGCCTAAAAGTTCGGGTCCCCATTGATTTCCATGGGGTTCGGGGTCCGTGCGAACTCGGACTTTGTCCCGAAGTTCGGCCGAACTAGCAGAACCCGAACTCCCAGAGGTTCGCTCAACTCTAATTGTAAGCCCTAATGAGCAGGGCCTTCTGATTCCTCCTGTACCAAATTGTGATGTAACTGTACTGTCTGCCTTCATTTTTGTAAAGCGATGCGCAAACTGCTGGCACTATTTAAATCCTGTATAATAAATCCTGTATAATAATATAGGGGAAAGGGTAATCAGCATGGAGAGGAATGAGGGTGTATTAAAGGAAAGGTCTGTAACTGACAAAGTTATTAATGCCAGGGAAGGTGGCAGCACTGATCTTATGAATCCAGCGAGACTCAAGTTGAAGCAATTTTTTATCCGCGTCGCCGCCTCGGATGTGGGCGGGGACATGTTCAAGAGCATGAAATTTAATCAGGTTGGTATTAAACCCGTGATAAAGGTCGATATGTCTGTTAATTGCTGTTTCCATTCGTCTCTTGGGGGTGGGTGCTACATGGTCTTTAATATACTTTATAAATGGACGTTTAGTTTTGCCAATATAAAATCGGCCACATTCACATGTTGCAAGATAAACAATGCCAGCTGTCTGGCAAGTAACTCTTTTCTTGCTGATAAATCGGTCACTGTTGGGTAAAGTGACCGTGTCGGCATTCGACATATATGGGCAGACTTGACATCTGCCACAGGAATAAGTTCCATTAACCTCAGAATTAAGGGAAGTGTTATCAAAATGACTCTTGACAAGCGTCAATCACGTAGGGAAGGTGCTCGCCTGAACGTGATTTCTGGATGCTCATTGATATGTTTACCAATCAATGGATCCGATGTAAGTAAAGGCCAAAATCGAGTAATAATTTGTCTGATCTCTTTATGCTTCCTACAATAGTTAGTGATGATACGAGTAGTTTGATTTGATATTTTAGATCTATGGTTGAATAGAAGATGAGGTCTAGACTGTCCATGGGCTGGATTGTAGGCCCGTTTAAGGCAAGAGTTACTGTAGCCTCTGGATCTCAAACTGGAATACAGTTCATGTGCTGATCTTTTAAAGTCACTGTCATTACTGCAGTTCCTATGGAGCTGCAAATACTGACTGTAGGGAATACTGTTTATGAAAGATTGAGGATGACCACTTGATGCGTGTAATATTGAGTTCGCCAAAGAGGGCTTTCTGAACATGGAGGAGCCCACATTTCCATCGGGGTCAATATAAATTTCAATGTCAAGAAAGTTGATTTTGGTTTGATGACATGTCATAGTAAATTTGAGATTATAGTCATTAGATGATAGAGAACTCATAAAGTCGGTAAGTTGAGCCAGACCAAAAAATCAAAATATCATCTATGTCAGGAGACGACATGGCCAAAATGAATGGTCATGTCGTCCCGGGCATAAAGTTCTCTCTCCCACCACCCCAGGTACAGATTGGCGTAGGATGGGGCACACTTGGTACCCATCGCTACACCCTGCACCTGGAGGTAGTGGGAGGAGCCAAACAAAAACACATTACGTGTTAAAATGTACTTCAATAGGGAAAGAATAAAAGCACTGTACTTGAGAGATGTGGTTTCTCTCTGTCGTAGGTAGTAGGAAACGATTTGGACACCCTTCTCGTGTGGTATGGCATTGTAGAGGCATTCCACATTGATGGTTACCAACCAAATTGGGCTTGAAAAATTAAGACCCTCAATTAACTTAAGTAAGTCAATAGTATCCTTTAGATAGGACGGAAGAGAAACCACATGGGGCAGTAAATAGTCATCCACCAATCAGCTAGCATCTTCTGTTAAACAGCCGCATCCAGATACAATCGGGCGACCAGGTGGATCTAGGAGATTTTTATGTACTTTTGGGAGAGCATACATTGTAGGGGTTTTGGGTTCCTTAATATTCAGGAAATCATAGACATCCTTCCCTATGGTCCCCAATAGGAGAGCAGAGGAGACGATGTCCCTGAATTCCTGATAAGAAGCCACAGCTTTGATTTTCGATATGGGTTTGTACCATTCCCTATTACTCAGTAACTTCATGCACATCTGCTCATAGAGTGCAGTATCCATCACCACTATGTTACCCCCTTTGTCAGCAGGTTTAATTACACAGTGAGGATCTTGTTGTAAAGATTTAAGTGCCTGACTTTGAGACTGGGATAAATTGTTAGAGACTTTCTTACTCAAGGATAATTGATCTATTTGGGCCATGGTCTGCTGAATAAAGGCCCATATAGTTGGATTCTGATTCAGTATGGGAAAAGCACGCGATTTAGGTTTAAACAAAGTGGGGGGAGGGAAGACAGAGTCAGAGGAACAGGGGATTGAGGAAGTGGCATCCCCACAAACTTCCCCCGAGTCTGCATTCGCCTCCTCCCAAAGTGCCATTAAATCATCCAAGGCTTGAGTCTCCTGAAGTGACAGGGCAGGGTTGACCAGTAGCATTTGGTTTGATGGAATATTGGGTGCTGAAGACGATTTATCGAAAAGTACTTTATAAAGTAATTTACGTGCAAAGAGATGCAGATCTTTGATCACCATAAACGTATCCACGTTGTTTGTTGGGCAAAAGGTAAGACCTAACTGTAGCACAGAGATTTCATCTGCTGTTAAAGAGCGGGATGATAAGTTGATGAAGGCTAGTGGTGGTTTTCTTGGGTTCTTTGGTGGGTGGAGCATTCGGGCCTGGATGCTTGGTAAAAAATTATAGGAGCCAACCTAGAGTCAGTGGTATTAGTGATGGTGGAATTAAGTGCATTAATAGGTGAATCACTTACCTTAGTAGAGATGGCAGTGGTGAGATTAGACGAAGAAGATGAAAAAGAAAAAGTACTAGTGGAAAAAGGTGCAGAGGCACTAAGTGGAATTTTGAGTGTGGGTTGGGGCAGTGAAGGTGATCGAGTAGACGAGTGTTTGGACCGTGCTCCTGGGTGACGTCGTTCAGATCTAAATTCCATGGTGCGATAGTGCGGATCCGTGAAAGTGGTGTTCGAATCGTTTTTCCGTTTTTTGGGAAGTCTATTGCTGGAAAAATCATAAGTGGTCGATTGGCTAGAGGAAATGGATGAAACAGAAGAAACAGCATTAGTACTGATATCATCCCTTTGGGGTGGAAGGTCAGTATTATGATTATGGAATGGTCGAGGGGGAGAGGAGAAGTTCCATTAATAGGCATATCCATTATCATGAGCAGCTTTGTCTCTAGCAAATTTGTTTTCTTTATTATTCATTACAGTAAGGGCATAATGCTCAATATAACTATGAAGATTCTGTAATTTCTAAGAGTATGTATTGGAAGAGACTGAAGCAAAAGCATGATCGGATAGCCATTTTTTGATAAGTCTATCCACTTCCAATAATTCAAGTTCATATTGTTCACAGAGAATAGACATCATTTATGCGGAACAAGATTGGAGATTATGCTCCCATTTGGTTTTAACATTTTCATCAATTTTTTTGAGGTTGGGAAATATCTGAACCCAAAGTCCCCAGGGGGCTATCTGATGCTCAGTATGTTTCTCAAAATATTTCTTATGCCAGAAAATGCGTGTTTTACGCTCAAGAAGGCGTTGTAGTCTCTGAAAGGCCCTCTACCATTCCACATCATTGAGTTCCGATGAATTCCGTGTTTGTTGGACTTTGTCCATCAGACCGTCCCATGCTTCCCCACAAAAGTCAGCCATGTTCAAAATCCCTGGAAAAAAAAATGCCTTCTGAGGAGTTGGTGGTGCCACAGCTGCGTTGGCGACCTCTTCCTCCTCCTCTGCCTTCGCCTTGTGCTTCCACTGAGCCCCCTGTGTCATTTGGGAATGCCCTCAGCAGCACGTCTACCAGCATGCGCTGGTAGTCGCACATCTTCCAATCACGTTCCAGTGAGGGAATTAAGGATGGCACATTGTCCTTGTAACGGGGATCCAGCAGGGTGGCCACCCAGTAATCAGCACAAGTTACAATGTGGGCAACTCGGCTGTCCTTGCACAGGCACTGCAGCATGTAGTCGGCCATGTGTGTCAGGCTGCCCTAAGGCAAAAACAAGCTGTCCTCTGTGGGAGGTGTATCATCTGTGTCCTCCGTATCCTCCCAGCCACGCTCCAGTGATGCCCACAAGCTGCATTGGGTGTCACCCTGCTGTGAACACAGTTCCTCCTCCTCCTCCTCCTCCTCCTCATCATCCTTGTCCTCCTCATCCTCCAGAACTGTGCCCCGGCTTGAAAATTTTTAACCTGCCTTATGCTGGTGCAGGAACCCACCCTCCGAGCCACTTGTGAATGACTGGCCTGATAACCATGGAAATGACTCCTCTTCCTCCTCGTCTTCCGCCAGTGCCACATTCTCTTCCATCACAGCTTGAAGTGTTTTTTCAATGAGACATAGAAGTGGGATAGTAATGCTTAGAACCGCGTCATCGGCACTGGCCATCTTGTTGGAGTACTCGAAACACCGCAATATGGTACACAGGACTTGCATGGAGGCCCACTCGGTGGTGAAGTGGTGCTGTTCCGCAGAGCGACTGACCCATGCGCGCTGCAGCTGAAACTCCACTATTGCCTGCTGCTGCTCGCACAGTCTCTCCAGCATGTGCAAGGTGGAGTTCCACCTTGTGGGCACGTCGCATAGGAGGCGGTGAGCGGGAAAGCCGAAGTTCCGCTGCATCGCAGACAGGCGAGCAGCAGCAGGGTGAGAACGCCGAAAGCGCGCACAGACGGCCCGCACTTTCTGCAGCAGCTCTGATATATCCGGGTAGTTTTTTAGAAATTTCTGCACCACCAAATTCAGCACATGCGCCAGGCAAGGGATGTGCATCAAACCGGCTAGGCCCAGAGCTGCTACGAGATTTCACCCATTATCGCACACCACCAGGTCGGGCTTGAGGCTCAGTGGCAACAACCACTCATTGGTCTGTTGTTCAATGCCCATCCACAGCTCCTGCGCGGTGTGGGGTTTATCCCCCAAACATATCAGTTTTAAAACAGCCTGCTGTCGTTTCCCCCTGGATGTGCTGAAGTTGGTGGTGAAGGTGTTACCTGACCGGATGAGGAGGTGGTAGAGGAGGAGGAAGCGGAGTAGGAGGAGGAGGCAACAGGAGGCAAAGAGAAATGCAATGCAATCCTTGGGGGCGGAAGGACATGCACAAAACTGCTATCCGCCTCAGGCCCACCCGCCACTACATTTGCCCAATGTGCAGTTAGCGAGATATAGCGTCCCTGCCTGTGCTTACTGGTCCACGTATCAGTGGTTAAGCGGACCTTGCCACAGATGGTGTTGCGCAGTGCACACTTGATCTTGTCCCCGACTTGTTTGTGCAGGAAAGTGCACTCAATGTCTTCCACTTCTGGGGCAGGGCTATGTGGATGGCCCATGGAATGCACACCAGCAGAGTAATCAAAAAGAAACTGCTGCATGACTTGGGGCTCAGACTACTTGGCTGATTTACAAGGCGATGAGGTGAAAGACAGATGACCATGGGGTTCAGGTGCCAACTCTGAGCTTTCAGCAAGGGACTGGGAGGGCGACAATGTGAAAGAACCGGATGCATATGTTTGTCAGAACGATATTTTAGCATCCAGCGGATAAGCACTTCCTTGTTCCGTTCATTGGAACGCAAACACCGGAAGTGAACGTCACTTCCGGCTGAGGTATGTCTGGCGCGGCACTTTCCGCCCGGCCACTTCCGGTGGAAGTGACGCTGTTGGAATGCACGCTACGGCGGGCGTTGTTTTTCCTTACCTTCATTAGCGGTTGGGGACATGTTCTGTCCCCCCCATGTTTATGGTGATCTGGTAGTATGATTGTTATGAAGCCTTCTTTATTATGGCCGCATTGTTTGGACCGGAAACGTGCGGATGGAACACACGCCGGCCCGCCCCCCGACCAGAAGTGCGTGTCCGCCGCATTATTGAGGAATGACATTTAAGCGCAGCTTTTTTGGGGGGTCAGCAGCCCCTGGACGACGTCTGCTAAGACGAAATGCGTCGGTCCCTGCTGACCCCAATTTGCTGCGTTACTCTTTTTTAGCATTCTACAAGCTTGTGGATTTTATATGTTTCTTTTATGTGGACTTTTACACTTGTCATATCAATAAAAATACACCCTGTGACCGAGGGTATTCACACCACGGAGAGTCCTTTCTATTTATTCATATGATATTCTGGAGTCTAACCCCTTGGAGTGCGTATGTGAGGATGAAAAAGTGACCGGGCGAGCACACCAGAGGACATCAGGTGCCGTTCCTCCATTCCGGAAGGATCCAAGGACCCCCTAGGAGTGTGTGACGAACCCAGACCAGAGAAGGACGTATTCCCCCATCTTCACCATATATGTTCAGGCTTGAATATATTCAACATCTGGTAAGCCCTGATTTTTTACCATCTGTGGATTCACCTGATTCCTGCCTAGAACGCCTCAAAAGTCACCTTTGTCCCTAGTGGTCACCATCTTGCAAGCAACCGGATTACTTGTATGGTTCTTTGTGGGACTTTTCTATCATATTGGGGATAGCCTCATTACACACGGACTGCATATTTGCACTTTTCCCATGTATTTGCACTTTATTGTATATTTATTTTTGATTATCACTTATATTGTGTATGTATACCACGTTTATTAGAACTGACAAGTTCTCAGTGTTTTATCATATTGATTCACTAACACATTACTGCCTACTTCAGAGTCAACTCATGATGTTTTTGCAGGAGGCATAGTCGGCATCTATACCATTAGACTTCACTTAGCGCCACTTTATATTTATATGGAGGCATTGTCTGCCACCCAATCTACTATTGCCTGTACTAGTTCTGGCCTCACCATTCATTGAGCGGCATTCGGGCCTACCATATAACGTTGAAGGTTCAGTCGGCTATTTTCACCTGAGGAAGGTGTTTCACTTGTGTGTGTAGCTGGCACAGATCGACCACGTCCCTGCAACAGGAGCTTCACCAACACCACCAACACCAGCAGCACCAGGACCACGACCACGTCCCTTATTTGACGCTCTCCTCATTCTAGACGCATATGCACTATTTAGCACAAATTTATATTATTTTTTATAACGCTAATCTGTCCCTCACATCAGCAGCATGATCCTCTCCCTACACTAGTATGAGATGATTTTATAATGCTAATCTGTCCCTCACACCAGCAGCATGAACCTCTCTCTACACCAGTATCAGATGATTTTATAACGCTAATCTGTCCCTCACACCAGCAGCAGGAACCTCTCCTTACACCAGGATGAGATGGCTTTATAACGCTAATCTGTCCCTCACACCAGCGGCAGAAACCTCTCCCTACACTAGTATGAGATGATTTTATAACGCTAATCTGTCCCTAACACCAGCAGCAGGAAACTCTCCCTACACCAGTAGGAGATGATTTTATAACCCTAATCTGTCCCTCACACCAGCAGCAGGAACCTCTCCCTACACCAGTATTAGATGATTTTATAACGCTAATCTGTCCCTCACTCCAGCAGCAGGAACCTCTTCCTACACTAGTATGAGATGATTTTATAACGCTAATCTGTCCCTCATACGAGCAGCAAGAAGCTCTCCCTACACTAGTATGAGATGATTTTATAATGCTAATCTGTCCCTCATACCAGCAGAAGGAACCTCTAACGATTTTATAATGCTAATCTGTCCCTCACACCAGCAGTAGGAACCTCTCCTTACACTAGTATGAGATGATTTTTTAACGCTAATCTGTCCCTCACACCAGCAGAAGGAACCTCTACCTACACCAGTATGAGACAATTTTATAATGCTAATCTGTCCCTCACACCAGCAGCAGGAACCTCTCCCTACACTAGTATGAGATGATTGTATAATGCTAATCTGTCCCTCACACCAGCAGCAGGAACCTCTCCCTACACCAATATGAGATGATTTTATAACGCTAATCTGTCCCTCACACCAGCACTAGGAATCTCTCCCTACACCAGTATGAGATTATTTTATAACGCTAATCTGTCCCTCCCACCAGCAGCAGGAAACTCTCCCTACACCAGTATGAGATATTTTATAACGCTAATCTGTCCCTCACACCAGCAGCCGGAACCTCTCCCTACACTAGTATGAGATGATTTTATAATGCTAATCTTTCCCTCACACTAGCAGCAGGATCCTCTCCCTACACTAGTATGAGATGATATTATAACACTAATCTTTCCCTCACACCAGCAGCAGGAACCTCTCCCTACACCAGTATGAGATGATTTTAGAAAGCTAATCTGTCCCTCACAGCACCAACAGGAACCTGTCCCTACTGCAGTATGAGATGATTTTAGAACGATAATCTGTCCCTCACAGCACCGACAGGAACCTGTCCCTACTGCAGTATGAGATGATTTTATAACGCTAATCTGTCCCTCACACAAGCAGCAGGAACCTCTCCCTACACCAGTATGAGATGATTTTATAACGCTAATCTGTCCCTCACACCAGCAGAAAGAACCTCTACCTGGATTCCCTGAACGGGCGGAGGGCACTGACACAGCGACCTTTCTGGAGGCGCTACTTATTAAAACATATGGCAGAGGCCTTCTCCGTCATGTTCGCAGTGGAGCGGGGCCACCGCATCCCTGCGCGCCCGCCACCGGTGGGGGCTCCACCGAGGACATTAATAGCTAAGCTCCTAAATTTTCGGGACCGTGACAAAATCCTCTGCTTATCGAGAGAACAGGGCAACATCTCCTTTAATGGTACCCACATTGCGGTGTTCCCCGACTTTTCTGGAGAGGTACAGAGGCAACGCTCAAAATTCCAGGAAATCAAAAGGCGCTTCGGCGCCAAACATGTCAAATATGCTATGCTTTTTCCCGCTCGCCTACGGGTGGAAGATGAGGGCCGTGTGCACTTTTTTGATACCCCGGAGGCGGCGGCCTCATGGCTGGATAGCCGACCATGATGACACAGAACTCAGCATCGGTAAAACTGTAAGTAAACATCTGACGCTATATGCGTGGACACTTCCACTGAGACAAACAAATCTCCGACAAATGTGCTGATACCTACCCTGTTATAATAGTGCGATATAAGGGACCTCCGCACCAGTGACAACTGATACTCCGAGGGGTGGGGGGAGGATAAAAACCCCACCTGCCCCACTATGGTTTTGATCAGACTGCATTATCCTACCTTGATTCACACCTTAATACCTTCATCAGCGGATCTCGGGAGACTAACGACTCCCCTATACTAACTTTTGTGCCATACCACCATTGCCCTTTGACCAGTGGACTGGTCGCCCCCATAGGGTTAAATAGTGGGGTCTGGAGCGGCGGGGCCAGAATGCTGCCATTCCTAGATGTACTGTGGCCCCCCCCCTGCAGCTGCTGTATGGGGGAAGCTGGCCCATTATTGGCGACTGCCGCTCCGACCTTTGTTTGGGATTTATATGCTCACACCAAGTTGGGGAGGTGCTGAGCTGGGTTGGTTAAACTTTGCTCCCATTGAGCATCGGTCATGTTTATGGACTGAACTCTACTATGGTACAAAATATTATTATAGGATTGAACATGTAATTCAGTATGTCTTTCACCGATGTGATTATGTCTGGGGCCTTAAAAATGTTTTCTTAAACCACATCCGTTCTGATCCGATACACTATGGGCTGCCTCTTACCTGATACGCCTTTAACATGGCTACTTTGAAATTTATGACCTGGAACGTTAGAGGTCTTCGTAATACTATCAAACGCACGGCAATACTTAAATATATTAAATCACAGGGGGCGCAAATTGTAGCATTAATTGAAACCCATGCTACAGGTCACCTGCCGGCGGCACTCTGTCGCCCGTGGGTGGGGTGGGCGTACCACTCAACACATACCTCAATGTCGAGAAATCAGGACTTTCCTTAATAATATACCAATACCACACCTCAGTAGGGTACAGGTGGCGTTACTTGAGGCGCCCATCACCCAGGAGGATGTTGCGACTGCAGTGTCCAATTTAGCTACATCTAAAGCCCCTGGACCTGACGGACTCCCTCTAGAATTCTACGATACATACTCTGATCTCCTAGTTCCAAAATTACAGCTCCTGTACCAATATGTTTTTGATACAGGTACCTTCCCGCCCTCCATAGTGGTCATCCCGAAACCTGGAAAGGATCACCATTATCCTGAATCCTACCGCCCCATTTCTCTATTAACCGTTGATATTAAGATTCTGGCTAAAATCCTCGCCACTCATCTAAACAAAGTTATACTATCCCTAGTCCACCCCGACCAGACGGGCTTCATGCCTGGGAAAAACACAGCTATGAATATCAGACGTTTGTTTGCAAACCTCCAGGCGACACATGACAATGCCGGGTCCAGGGTGGTAGTGACGCTCGATGTGGCAAAAGCGTTTGATTCAGTGGAATGGCCATATTTGATAGAATGCCTCCGCCAGTTTGGCTTCGGCCCTCACTTCATCAGATGGGTACAACTATTATACCACCTTCCTAACGCACGTGTTCTAGTTAACGGACACCTCTCTGAGAAATTCAATCTGGAAAGAGGAACCAGACAGGGATGTCCTCTCTCCCCCTTGCTATACGCTCTGGCAGCTGAGCCATTGGCTACAGCGATACGAGCCCACCCCGGTATATCGGGACTCCGCATTGGAGATAGGGAGGAAAAAATTGGGATGTATGCTGATGACACCATTCTATACCTTGCAGACGCAAGCCAATCACTGCAAACGGCCCTTCAGACGATAGAAGACGTAGGACGATACTCGGGCTTGCGTATAAACTGGTCCAAATCTCAAATCCTTCCTATAGATCATTTCCCCTCTCCCACACAAGACTTATCCCTCCCACTGCTAAAGGTGTCCAAGATTAAGTATCTTGGAGTGACGATTACTAGATGTCTATCAGAGTATTATACTCTTAATTTAGAACCCCTAATCACTTTAACTAAGCACAAAACTCAAATCTGGTCCAAACTACCTTTGGGGGTCATGGGCCGCGTAAATATAATAAAAATGATTCTTCTTCCTAAAATTTTGTACATGCTATGGCACTCCCCTCTATATATCCCCCTTAAGTTCTTTAAAATACTAGAATCTATACTGAACTCGTTCGTATGGGGACACTCCAGACATAAACTGTCCTGGATAACTCTTAAAAACTCTACCTCCTCAGGAGGAACAGCTGTCCCAGACTTTAAAGATTATTATATTGCTTCCCAACTGTCTCACCTTTATCATATCATGAAAAGTGAGGAATCGCGATACCATTCCTTGGTGTGCCATCCCCCTGCACATCCGGCCCACACACCATTGCAGGCGATCCTTAGGACTCAGACCAGAGGCTCCCCCCTAAATTTAATGATGGATTATTGGCGCATCACAGTAGGATATGCTCTATGGCTCTAAGAAAAGCAGGCACCCCAGTCGTCCACTCGTACACACCACTATGGTACAACAATTCCCTATTGGAACTCACAACAGTTTCAGACCCCAGTCTGTGGATAAATCGGGGTGTTCTATACGTACACCATGTGATGACGGTGACTGGACCCAAATCATTCCAATCCCTTAAGGAGGAATTTTCTCTCCCCAACCACTACCTGTTTAGATACTTACAACTTTGCCACGCTCTACAAACCCAATTTTCGACCACTCCTCCACTCCTTGACACCCCTCCTATCCTGACCATAATACTGGGTTCTGAACCTACCAAATTAATATCGATGTTCTATACTACCCTGCGTTCCCCCCAGGACAAGAAAATCGCTTCTGGTGCTAGATCCAGATGGGTGGAGGCATTGGGGGAAATAAATGATGAGGACTGGGAGGAGGTCCTTGGTGGTGTCAAAGCGGTGTCACCCAAATTGTCTGATAGACTCACCCAATTGTATATAATTCACCAGGCATATGTCACCCCAGTGAAGCTCGCCAAATTCCAGGCCGACCGTAGCCCATTATGCCCCATGTGCAATACAGTGATAGGCTCCTTTTTCCATATGATCTGGCAGTGCCCAAACATACAATCATATTGGATCCAGATTGTTCGCTTTCTACATGATATTATGGGATCCCCAGTTCCGCTGGACCCTAACCTATGTATTCCAGGGCTACACCCAGACGCAGAGATAGATACATACCTGATGACTTTTCTGAACGAAACGTTATACATGGCAAGAAAAGCGATAGCCCGCAGCTGGATGAGAGCCCTACCCCCCACTATTCAGGAATGGAAACGAGATATTAACACCACCCTTCCGTATAAAAAGCTTATCAAAATAGAGGCTGCCCTACCAAATTCTCCAGAATATGGGATAGATGGCTATCAGATGGGGAGACATGTGACCTGGAAAATCCATGAATGATACGCATCTGATTGAATTTGTAACCCACAAGAACACTAAAACCTGTATAAGTGACCCCCTGATAGGTGTGAATGTTTGATATTGCATACTTAAAGAGTAATTACTAAGATCAGCCCTTTACTATTAATCATTTTTGTACTTGAAACCACGGTGATATGAGTGAATACACTATGTGACCAATCCTTACTTCATTCACTAAATGCTGTCTTGAAATGTACCTTGTGCTTTATTGACAATAAAGTTGTTATACAATTAAAAAAAAAGAAGGAACCTCTACCTACACCAGTATGAGACGATTTTATAATGCTAATCTGTCCCTCACACCAGCAGCAGGAACCTCTCCCTACACTAGCATAAGATGATTTTATAACGCTAATCTGTCCATCACACCATCAACAGGAACCTCTCCCTACACCAATATGAGATGATTTTATAACGCTAATCTGTCCCTCACACCAGCAGCAGGAACCTCTCCCTACACCAGTATGAGATGATTTTATAACGCTAATCTGTCCCTCACACCAGCAGCAGGAACCTCTCCCTACATCAGTATGAGGTGATTTTATAACGCTAAACTGTCCCTCACACCATCAGCAGGAACCTCTCCCTACACCAGTATGAGGTGATTTTATAACGCTAATCTGTCCCTCACACCAGCAGCCGGAACCTCTCCCTACACTAGTATGAGATGATTTTATAACGCTATTCTTTCCCTCACACTAGCAGCAGGATCCTCTCCCTACACTAGTATGAGATGATTTTATAACGCTAATCTGTCCCTCACACCAGCAGCAGGAACCTCTCCCTACTCCAGTATGAGATGCTTTTAGAACTATAATCTGTCCCTCACAGCACCGACAGGAACCTCTCCCCACACCAGTATGAGATGATTTTAGAACAATAATCTGTCCCTCGCAGCACCGACAGGAACCTCTCCCTACTCCAGTATGAGATGCTTTTAGAACGATAATCTGTCCCTCACAGCACCGACAGGAACCTCTCCCCACACCATTATGAGATGATTTTAGAACAATAATCTGTCCCTCACAGCACCGGCAGGAACCTGTCCCTACTGCAGTATAAGATGATTTTAGAACGATAATCTGTCCCTCACAGCACCGACAGGAACCTCTCCCTACTCCAGTATGAGATGATTTTAGAACAATAATCTGTCCCTCACAGCACCGACAGAAACCTCTCCCTACTCCAGTATGAGATGATTTTAGAACGCTAATCTGTCCCTCACAGCACCGACAGGAACCTGTCCCTACTGCAGTATGAAATGATTTTAGAACACTAATCTGTCCCTCACAACACCGCCAGGAACCTGTCCCTACTCCATTATGAGATGATTTTAGAACGATAATCTGTCCCTCACAGCACTGACAGGAACCTGTCCCTACTGCAGTATGAGATGATATTAGAAAGCTAATCTTTCCCTCACAGCGCCAGGAACCTGTCCCTAATGCAGTATCAGATGATATTAGAACGCTAATCTTTCCCGCGCAGCCCCAGGAAACTGTCCCTAATGCAGTATCAGATGATATTAGAACACTAATCTTTCCCTCACAGCGCCAGGAACCTGTACCTAATTCAGTATCAGATGATATTAGAAAGCTAATCTTTCCCTCACAGCACCGCCAGGAACCTGTCTCTATTGCAGGATGAGATAATATTAGAACGATAAATCTTTCCCTCACAGCACCACCAGGAACCTGTCTTTAATGCAGGATGAGATGATATTAGAACGCTAATCTTTCCCTCACAGTGGCGGCAGCATCCTCTCCCAACTCCAGTACAAGATGTGACACGCGGCACTACATGACTCCAGCTCATATAGAGGCTGGAGTAGTTATGTAGGTATGGTTGTGATGGCTTCTAAAGGCAAACAATTGAAACGCTTGTTGATTGGTTGCCCTGCAGCTATTCAACAGGCGCCAAAAATAGTCAGGGTCACATGATGCACTGGCCAATCACAGCTATGCCATTAGTAGGCATGGCTTTGATGGCTTCTAAGGGCAAACAAGTGAAATGCTTGTTGATTGGCTGCCCTGCAGGTATTCAACAGGCGCCAAAAAATACCCGAATACCGAACCCGATCCCGGACTTCTTTTGAAATGTCCAGGATCGGGTTCGGGGCACGGACACCCTAAAGTCCGATACTTACCCGAATTTTACAGTCCGGGTTCGCTCAACTCTACTGGTAATATAAGATATTATAACTCACCATGGCTCTTAGGAATGAACCCCTGTGATAAAGCAATATAAACCACTTTGGTGACACAATGGTATTTATGTGGCAGAAATAATTTCTGTTGGGAGTCTACTTTAGATGGAGTCACTTTCCTGAAGATAGGGATATTCTTTGACAAAACAACATGGTGATCTCTGTTAGATAATGAATTAATGCAAAATCTCCATCTGCTGATGTTAGTAATATTATAAATAGAAATATATTTAATTTAGATGAAAATGTATTTAAAATATTGAGTGTCTTGTTGGTGTTACTGCAATTAGTTCCACTTCAAAGGTTGGCCTTTTGTTTTCCCTTATCACATCCCAGCAGCCTTCTTTGAATCATCCAATCAGGCTGTGTCCCTTATATGTTTGCTAGGTACATTGACCAACTAGGGAGCGTTATATTAACCACAGTACATAAAGGGGAGATAATGCTTTATCACCAAGCTGTGGGCTCTCTTTGTGTTGGGACACACAGCAGTTACCATGACCAGACCTGAAGTGGAAAGGTAAACTAACTTTATACTTGCATCACATATTGCATTGTAAATGTGTTTTTTGTGGGTAATATGTAAATATCATATAAGCCAGGGGATTTATATTGTAAATTGTCTTGTAAATACTGTCTAGTGTGTAATTTCTATATATTATGTAACCCTATCAATAAATGTCTATTGCGGATGGAACTACCTCTCTTGCGTAGGAATTCTCAGATCTGGCAGTGTATATGCTCCTACAATTATTGAGGTGTATGCACATACATACATACATAAACTAGGCAACATCTCTCTTGGAGACTCTCTCCACATGGATATGTCTAGCATGCTTACTGGCTTTAGTAATACAGTCCAAAATTTGAGTATTAGGGTCTCACATGTGTAGAATAAAATACGTGATACATACCAAGTGCATATTGATTTACTAGATTCCCACAAATGGCATACATCTGAACTACAGAAGATGAATGCTAAGTTAACAGATCTCAATGATCAGACAACCACTGCTGATTGACTCAGCTTTTTCAGTTTCAGGTTTTTTTTTTTTTTTTACAAAAACCACTGCTGCATTACTTTCTGAATTGCTACCTGAAGTGAAAAAAAAAACTGAATTAAATATTGATAGAACACTTCATTTACTGAAACCCTAATTTCTCTTTTAGACAACTCCCCATGATGTGCTTGCAAGGATTCATTGCTTCCATGTGGAAGAGATGAGGGCTGCTAAAAATAATCCTACTTGATCAGAAAAATTCTCTAGAATCTCCCTCTTTGGAAACGTACTATATCCACTGCCACATTCCAAACTAGGAAACAAATGACTAACCAAAGTGCTCAGAAACCATAAAATCCTTTATACATGGGGCCATCTAGCTAAATTGATTGTCTCCAAGCAAGGCAAAATGTATACTATTCACTCAATGGACAAGGGCTTACAGCTCCTGAAAGAATGGCACATATTTGCCCTTGATGACCTTCTACATAACAAATCAATGTCTGCTAAGCTCCACATGTAATGGTCCTGAAGCCTCCTCCAAGCTACCCTTTTCTGGGAATGCATCACTGACTGCAAATATTCTGTGCCCCAACTAGGAGCCCTCTTCGGACTTTTGTTCCACTTGTGGCTCTTTTTTGGCTTTGCACCAGGACTTTCCTTTGTCCCCTCAATTTAGCAACAATTTGCTATTCATAGACACTGGTATGTTTTTCAGGGTATTTTTTTATTTTGGTATCTGTTCCTGTTTTTCTTTTATTCTAATGCTTTTTATTAGCATATCCCCAGGCACCCCCTTAAAGCGGAGTTCCACCCAAGAGTGGAACTTCCGCTTTAAAGGTAGGTGACCCCCTGACATGCCACAATTGGCATGTAAAAAGGATTGTATTCTGGAGGCGAGTATTTTGGTAAAAAGCTTCAGGTCCACATTGAGCAATGATATGGGCCAGTAGCTGCCACAGACCGAAGGGTCTTTTCCCTTCCTTTGGAATTACTGAAATGTGCGCTAATAATGAGGCCGGTGGAAAGGAGGTGGTCTGGCCTAGACCATTGAATGTTTTAACCATATGGGGTCCTAACAGAGGGAGAAGGGTATTGTAGCTGTCAGAGAACCACTGTTACTAATCCCTCTGGAATACCTATTCAGGGAACCTCTATTGCTAATCCTTCTGGAATGCCTATTCAGGGAACCGCTGTTGCTAATGCTTCCAGAATGGCCATTACTTTGCGTGGGTGTGCATGGGCACGTGCACGATGCTGTGGCACCAAACAATCCATTTAAACCGGACAGCACCATGCAGCCGGTGCTGTCTGTTTTACAGCGTGTCCGTGTTCTAAGTGCCAGTTTCCTGATTACCTGTTCCTGTGACCCAGATCATCCTGACCTTTCTTGATTTCCTCCTGCACCGACCCCCAGCTTGCCCATGACTACTCTTCTGCCTGATCCCTGTGTACCTTTGCTGCCTGCCTGTTGACAACCCCACCTGTACCTGATGACTCTTCTGCCTGCACCTTCTGTACCGCATTGCCAGCTGGCTGCCAACCCAGCATGCATCACTACTCTACTGCCTGCACAAGCCACAACTGGACCTCTCGCACCACCAACAGTGAACCAGTCCTGCCCTTGTGCCCCCCTTTGCTCTCGCTGATTCGTAAACCAGTTTCTGACAAGATTGGATGGCTGCTTTAGCTTTGTTTCGAAGAAGGTCAGATACCTATTGGCGTAGATGGGTAAGTTCAGGCCCTACTGAGGGGACCAGTGATTTTTTTATGCTGCAACCCAAGGGTTTGAATAGCAGCTAACAACTTTGTCAGCTGCGCTTCCCTCACTTTTTTGATTCGGGTGCCATGCTTAATCAGAATTATGCATATTACCGCCTCTCTCAGGGGTGTCGTTCATCTGAAAGTAGGCAGTAGTTTCTTTAACAACATCCTTCAAAACTTCAGGAGCCTTTAATAGACTTTCATTCAACCGCCAAGACACCAGTCCGGAGAGAAGGCGGAATTTGTCAGGGGACAAACGGAGCATAATCGGTGCATGATCAGACCAGGTTATGTGTGCAATGGAGACGTCCTGGACCCGAGATAATAAATGGTGAGGGATCAGAAAAAGATCAATTCAAGAGTATAGTTGGTGGGGGTGTAGAGAAGAAGAAATAGTCTCATTCACTGTCATGGAAGATGCGCCAAACGTCTGCTAGTTGAAATTCATGGTGTTTGTGTTGTATACTCTTCCTGGAGCTGAGGGGGACAGAGGAGGTACCTGAAGAGATGTCTAGGCTGGGATCCAATGGAATATTCAGATCCCCCTAATAATCGGCCTGCCATCCGCAAACTCCACAAGTTTCGGATGAGTTTTGCACAAAAACGTGTCTTGGTGCGAGTTTGGTGCGTAGAAGGTTGTCAATATTACTTTGATTCTGCCAATATGCCCTTTAAGGAAAAGGTAATGGCCCCCTGTGTCAAGACAACTGTCTGAAAGAGTCCAGGGAACTGCTGGAGATCAGGATAGATACGCCCTTAGATTTTGCATCCCGATTGGTGGCATGATATGCACAGGGGAAGAATCTGTTTAGAAGGAAGGGAAGTCCTCCTGTCCTGAAATAAGTCTCTAGTCTCTAGTAGAGAGAGGTTAGAGAAGGAAAAGAGGAAGGTGAGAAAGAGTAGAAAAAAAAAAAAGGGGGGTCTAGATTAATTAGCTAAAGATCGCAAGCAGAAAGCTTGCGGTAGCACACCTTGACTGGAATTGGTCGAGAAGTGTGCTGACCTATGTGGGGAAGTGACTGGAGACGACTATGTTCGAGCCCATTCAACCCCTCCCAACCAACCCAGCCAAGTGAGTATAGATTAAGCAGCTGCTCTATGCAGCCAGGGGGTTTAGCCCGTAGCATTCTATGTTTGTGGTTGCACCAAGGCCCGAGTCTGCCCCCTGTCAACCCAAGTCCCCACCAATCCCCAAAATGGGGGAGGGGGGCCATCCAGGGTAAGAGGCAGACTCCAGCCACCTCCCAACTCATATGCAATAACCCCAGCTCCCACCATTATAGGGGCCAGTGTGAGCTCACAAAACCAGTAAACCTGTATGGCTTAGCAATAAGTGAAACAGTTGCTAGTATTACAAGGTCATTTAACTAAATAACTTATGTACAATCTATTATGCCCATCTATTGCCTAACAGCGGACTGACTCAAGTACAAGTTCTCCCCTCGCCATTTACAGCATGAGTGGAGCTTGAGACTAGAAGGGGCCCCATCTAAACAGACCCCTCCCGGTCGTGAGCCTCAATATGAACAACACAGTAGGGGATGGAAAAGGAGTATCCCCCCCATCTGGAACGTACAGGGGGCAGGGCCCCTTGCTCCCTGACCCAGGAAACTCAACCATCCCCCAGGAAGCACCGGGATGGAGAACACAGCCTCTCACCCACAATAGGGCCTCCGGTGTGCCCTCCGGAGACACTCAAACTTCGCAAATCCCCCCCCCCCCGTATACATCACTCCCAACATAGCTTAGTCCAGTGTTAGACCCTGCATGGGTAGTAGGAGGTTGGGAGTCCATAGCAAACCCCCCCTCCAATCCAAGGCTTAGGGATGTCCATGAGTCTGAGTGCACATCTAGGATACAGCTATATGATATCTAGTGTATCGAGCAGTGACTGGGTTCCCAGTGCTTGCTCATACTCATAATGTACAGTGTAGTAGACCCCAGTACAGCAGCGGGGATTGTCATCTTCATAATCACCTTGAAACCCCTGAGCCCCTAGTTGTGTTCAAGTCAGTGCAGACTCAGTGGCAGCCCCACGCAGGTCAGACATGGGATTCCAGTTTCACAAGCACGGGATACAAGTATATTATGGTCTAAGATGGTAAAAAAAAACGGGTCTCTGCTTTTCCCAGCAGGGTAGAAGAGCTAAGAGCTGCAGTCTAGATAATAGTGTGATGCGCTGGCGGGAGGTCCCCAATAAGCTGGGTCAATCCAGCCACTATACTACTAGTTATTGAGGGTCCATGTTATCAGGGCAGTAGGTTTGCTGCAACCATAGCGGGAGTCCAGATAGTTAATAATTGAAAGAGAGCCGCTTAGGGTATGGCACTAAGGCTAAGAGGGCACAAGTGGTGTTGGGTAAGTTTGTGCAATTCGTTTAGTTCCGAATTTCATTTTTACCAAATTTTACAAAATTCGGCAATTCAGACGAATTCCGAATTTCCGAATTTTCCAGAGTTTTCGTTTTCCAATTCGAAAATTTGGAAATTTATGGTAATTCAGCAATTGCGGTAATTCGCAATTGCAGTAATTCAGAAATTTGCTGTAATTCGGCAATTGTGGTAACTGCGGTAATTCGGAAATTCTGAAATTCGCGGTAATTCGGCATTTGCGGTAATTGTGGTAATTTGGAAATTCGGCAATCAGAACAGCCAAAAATTCAAAAATTTGGAAATTCAGAAATCCGAAAATGCAAAAAAAACAAAGAACATTTGAAATAATAACTAATAGAGTTGAGCGAACCTCTGGAAGTTCGGGTTCTGCTGGTCCGGCCGAACTTCGGGACAAAGTCCGGGTTCAGGTCCGGACAGAACCCGAACATTCGCATGGACCCCGAACCCCATTGAAATCAATGGGGACCCGAACTTTTAGGCACAAAAATGGCTGTAACAAAGTCATGGAAAGCCCTAGAGGGCTGCAAAAGGAAGTAAAATGGGGGTAAGAGTAGGGCAAGTGCCCTACCAAAAAATGGGGATAGGGAAAATAAATTAAAATCAAATAAAAAAATGGGAAGGGGGGTGGATGTGGAGTAGGAGCTTAGAGGTTGACTAGGCAGTGTAGGTGGAAGTGGCGGTGGTAGAGGAGTAGGAGGAGGTAGCCAACATGTTTTTTTTTTTTTTGTATTGAGGCCTATTCAAAAAAACAAGTATGTGAATGGTTGTGTGAGTCCGGTCTAAATGTTTATTCTGCACAAGGTACAGACAAATCTTGTGGGATCCATGCCTGATTCATTTTAATAAAGGTTAGCTTGTCCACGTTGGATGTGGACAAACGGCTCCTCTTGTCTGTGATAACGCCCAGTGCCGTGCTAAACACACGTTCCGACAATACACTGGCTGCAGGGCAGGCCAGCACCTCCAAGGCATAAAGGGCAAGCTCAGGCCATGTGGCCAATATGGAGACCCAGAAGTTGAATGGGGCAGAGCCATCAGTCAGTACGTGTAGGCTTGTGCACACATACTCTTGCACCATGTTGCTTAAAAACTGCCTCCTGCTAAGACGTTGTCTATCGGCTGGTTGTGCTGTTTGTTGTGACGGGCTACTGACAAAGCTTTGCCACATTTCAGCCATGCTAACCCTGCCTTCTGAGGTGCTGGCGGTGGCACAGCTGCGTTGTTGGCCTCTTCCTCCTCCTCCTCTGCCTTCACCTTGTGTTTCCGCTGAGACCCCGGTGTCATTTGGGAATGCCCTCAGCAGCACCTCTACCAGTGTGCGCTTGTAGTCGTGCATCTTCCTCTCACTCTCCAGTGAGGGGATTAAGGACGGCACATTGTCCTTGTAACGGGGATCCAGCAGGGTGGCCACCCAGTAATCAGAGGAAGTTACAATGTGGGCAACTCGGCTGTCGTTGCGCAGGCACTGCAGCATGTAGTCGGTCATGTGTTCCAGGCTGCCCACAGGCAAAGACAAGCTGTCCTCTGTGGGAGGTATATCATCTGTGTCCTCTGTATCCCCGCAGCCACGCTCCAGTGATGCCCACGAGCTGCGTTGGGTGCCACCCTGCTGCAATTCCTCCTCCGCCTCCTCATCTTCATCGTCCTCCTCGTCCTCCAGAACTGTGCCCTGGCTTGAATATTTTGGACCTGGCCTATGCTGGTGCAGGAACCCACCCTCCGAGCCACTTACTAATGACTGGCCTGATAACCGTGGAAATGACCCCTCTTCCTCCTCCTCATCCTCCAGTGCCACATCCTCTTCCATCATGGCCCGAAGTGTTTTTTCAAGGAGACATAGAAGTGGTATAGTAACGCTGAGAACAGCGTCATAGGCACTGGCCATGTTGGTGGAGTACTCAAAACACCGCAATACACTACAGTGGAGGCCCACTCGTTGGTGGTGAAGTGTTGCTGTTCAGCAGAGCGACTGACCCGTGCATGCTGCATCTGAAACTCCACTATTGCCTGCTGCTGCTCGCACAGTCTCTCCAGCATGTGCAAGGTGGAGTTCCACCTTGTGGGCACGTCGCATATGAGGCGGTGAGCGGGAAGGCCGAAGTTCCGCTGCAGCGCAGACAGGCGAGCAGCAGCAGGGTGAGAACGCTGAAAGTGTGCACAGACGGCCCGCACTTTATGTAGCAGCTCTGACATATCCGGGTAGTTTTTTAGAAAATTCTGTACCACCAAATTCAGCACATGTGCCAGGCAAGGGATGTGCGTCACACGGGCTCGGCCCAGAGCCGCTATGAGATTTCAGCCATTGTCACACACCACCAGGCCGGGCTTGAGGCTCAGTGGCAACAACCACTCATTGGTCTGTTGTTCAGTGCCCGTCCACAGCTCCTGCGCAGTGTGGGGTTTATCCCCCAAACATATCAGTTTTAAAACAGCCTGCTGTCGTTTCCCCCTGGATGTGCTGATGTTGGTGGTGAAGGTGTTACGCTGAGCGGATGAGTGGGTGGTCGAGGAGGAGGAAGCGCAGTAGGAGGAGGAGGCAACAGGAGGCAAAGAGAAATGCCCTGCAATCCTTGGTGGTGGAAGGACATGCGCCAAATGGCTAGCCGGCTAAGGCCCACCCGCCACTACATTTGCCCAGTGTGCAGTAAGTGAGATATAGCGTCCCTGCCCCTGCTTACTGGTCCATGTATCAGTGGTTATGTGGACCTTGCCACTAATGGCGTTGCGCAGTGCACACTTGATCTTGTCCCCGACTGGTTTGTGCAGGGAAGGGATGGCTCACCTGGAAAAGTAGTGGCGGCTGGGTACCACGTACTGTGGGGCAGTCACCGCCATCAGGTTTTTGAAACTGTCCGTGTCCACCAGACGGAATGACAGCATTTCAAAGGCCTTGAATTTTGAAATGCTGGCATTCAGGGCCAGGGATCGCGGTTGGGTAGGGGGGTACTTCCTCTTTCTCTCCAGTGTTTGGGAGATGGACAGCTGTAAGCTTCCATGGAACCATGTGGAAATGCTTGGGGATGGTGGCGGACATGGTGGCGTTGCTGTCATATCGTCTGTTTGCTGGGTGGCAGGTGACACTGTCACTGTACAGGTGGAGGAAGAGGCAGAGGCAGCAGCAGAAGAGGAAGCAGGAGGAGGCCGAGACCTTTCTTTGATTTTGAGGTAATTATTCCAATGCAGCTTGTGCCTTGAATTTAGGTGCCTGGTCATGGGGGTTGTGCTCAGGTTGAGAACATTTATGCCCCGGCTCAGGCTATCATTGCACAGCTTGCAAACCACTCGTGTCTTGTCGTCAGCACATTGTCTGAAGAACTGCCACCCGGGATAATGCCTTTGAGCTGCCTTTGGTGTGCTAGGTCCCTGGGTGCGGTGGGTAGTAGCAGGCCTACTGTCTAGGGGACGCTCGCTCCGCTTTTTGCAACCTGCTTGCCTCTTTTGCTGTGCTGGTGCCTCTGTGCGACCACCACCTCTTCCTCCAAACTCCACACGTCACTCGCATGACCCTCATTCCATGTGGGGTCTAGGACCTCATCATCCTCCACATAATCTTCCACCCACCCTTCACCACTGCCCTCCTTGTCAGTCTGCACACTGAGGCAAGCTGCAACAGTTGGCACCCGTGTTTCGTCATCATCAGAAATGTGCTGCGCTGGTGTTTCCATGTCCTCATCCTGCAACAGAAGTGGTTGGGCATCGGTGCACTCAATGTCTTCCACTTAACGGAGTCACACGTCTGACTGTTCCTCCCGTCACCACTTCCCACCCACCTTCTAATACACCTCCTACTACTCCAGGATCTGGGGTGTACCTTACTCCCAGTACGCTCACTGCACACCTCAAACCTCCTTCTCCACCACCAGCGTGTCTCCGTGGTCGTGTCGTTTTCTCCGTTCG
>BLSH010213159.1:166785-192705 GCA_018402905.1 Glandirana rugosa | reverse complement strand
TTTTATGCAGAGTTTGATCTGCAACTCAAAGCAGCAGTATTTGAAATCTCAAATTCCTCCAACAATCTGATCGTTGTGCACGATCGTAGCGATCGTTGTTTTATGCAGAGTTTGATCTGCAACTCAAAGTAGCGGTATGTGAAATCTCAAATTTCTGCTATCTGTCCTCAGAGCAACAGCACAGCAGTAGTAATCTATCTCAGGATGCAGGATCAGATGTTGTTAAAATGTCTCTAATCTCTCCCTGACGCCGTCAGCTTCCTCTCCCTACAGCTAACCCAAGAGCATGTGACTGCAGCATCAAGTGACTCCAGCTTATAAAGAGGCCGGGTCACATGATGCACTGGCCAATCACAGCCATGCCATTAGTAGGCATGGCTGTGATGGCTTCTAAGGGCAAACCAGTGAAACACTTGTTAATTGGCTGCCCTGCAGCTTCTCAACACGTGGAGTAACGTACCAGAACCCTGGATCCGAACCCGAACGTTTTTTGAAATGTCCGTGTTCGGGTCCGGGTCCCGGACACCCGCAAGTTCGGTACGGACCCGAACGTTACAGTCCGGGTTCGCTCAACACTTATAACTAACTAATATATAACTATTAAATTATAGGTATTGGAATGTCCTTGAAAATATGGCTATTAGCGATACATTTCCTATTTAAGTTCACTAACAGCCAAATTTTCAAGGAAATTCCAATATCTATAATTTAATAAGTATTTATTATTATTTCAAATGTCCTTTCGTATTTCCCAATTTCCAAATTTCTGAAATTTGGAAAAAAGAAAGAACATTTGAAATAATAAATAACTATTAAATTATAGCTATTGGAATTTCCTTGAAAATTTGGCTATTAGTGAACTTAAATATGAAATTTATCACTGACAGCCATATTTTCAAGGAAATTCCAATACCTATAATTTAGTAGTTATTTATTGGTTATTTATTATTTCAAATGTTCTTTGTTATTTTCAAATGTTCAGATTTCCGAATTTTGGATTTTCGGCTGTTCCGATTGCCGAATTTCTGAATTACCGCAACTGCAGAATTACGGCAAATTACCGCAATTACCGAATTACCGCAAATTTCCGAAGTAGCCCTATGACCGAATTACTGCGAATTTGCAAATTGACGCAATTACTGCAATTGCTGAATTACTGCAAATTTCCGAATTTCTGAATTACCGCAATTGCCAAATTACCGCAAATTACCACAATTGCCGAATTACTGCGAGTTTCCGAATTTTTGGAATTTCCGAAAACATTAAACAACGAAAACGAGCGACTTTTTCAGCCATACACAAGTCTAGTGTCGGAGTATACAAGACTCACATGGGGCATCCGAAGTAAGTGCTCGGGACCTCCTACACTGCCTCTGTGGTCTAGGTTGAGGATTCCTCCATGGTGGCAGTGCTCCTGTGCGACCCGTCGGGCGCAGGTGAAACTTAAGCCAGTCTGGCACAAGGATGGGATCCGCATCCAGGAATGTGAATAAAGCTGGTAGGTGGGCAGAGATTGAGGAGCGCTGATTTTTCATGAAAGTGACAGACAGCGGGTATCCCCAGTGGTATATGGCTTCATGCTGTCAGGCCAGTTCCAGAACAAGTCGGAGTATATCACTCCTCTGTTGGGTAGCCGAGACACATCCGGGAGGATCTTCATAGTCTCTCCATTGCAGTTGACTGCTCAGACTTCCCATGCTTTGCAGATGATGTTCTTTTTGTGAGAGAAGTGGTGCAACCTGCATATGACACCCTGCGGGTGGTTAGGGGCCCAGGGCTCTGTGGATCCGATCAAACTCAAGCCGGTCAGGCAGGGCATTATCCGGGAGTCTGCAGAAAATAGCTTCTGCAGTTGCAGCAAGGTCCCCCGGTCCTGTAGTCTCTGAGAGGCCTCTGAGGTGTAAATTGTTTTGCCTGCTCCTGTCTTCCATTTGTTCTATGTGGAGCTGCATCGTAGTGGCTGCATCTATATGTGCATCTTGCAGAAGTTCTAGGGAAGTTACCCTCTGCTGTAGCTCTGTCAGTGAGGTCTCACCCATGGTTAATCTACAGGACAGGGACCACATCTTGGTCCTCACCTCCTGAATGTCCTTTCTGTGTTGAGCCTCCAGGCGGTCGATGAGGGACTCAATGTCAGCCTTAGTCGGAAGGGCCTTAAGGAGTGTCCATAATTCCCTATCCAGACCCACCGTTCATGTGCGAGTCCCAGGAACCAGACTGCAGAGCTGCAGGGGTGTCCGAGTAGGAATCCAACTCCATAGATGCCATGGAAGAGGCAGGCTGATGTGCTCCATCTGAGGCCTCAGATGTCTCCCCATGTGGCTCCACCATCTTTGCAGCAGGAGAGGGTGGCTGTGATTGTGAGAAATAATAATCTGTTTCCCTGCTGTTTTTACCAGTTTTAGCAGCGTTAGTGTTCTCCTTAGTCTTCTGTTTCTTGGCTGAGTACATGCCAATTAGTACAGGGTGCAATGGAGCAAAATAGGCTAGGTTAGCCGAGAGAAGGCCGGGAGCTAATGGGAAGTGTGTCTTCACACAGCCATGTCCAGGCCACGCCCCCCAAAGTATAATCTTTTCACAAGAATTCCCTCATTAGCCAGTATTTCTGGAAGGAGAAGAAACCCAACTGCACCTACGATATTTTGATGAAACATACAACAAATGCACTGGGGGACTCTCCTTTCCTTATCTTTATCCCTATTACTTTGCCACACTGCTGGGCCAATCATGGTACTGGTGGAAACCTAACCCAAACAAACTTTGGCCCTATATAGAATCTTTATTACAAACCTCCATATCCTCCAGAACCTCTCTACTTACAGGCCTGACAGGTGATGCAGTACCCTCATCTTGTTACCCCTCAATACATTCTACTATGATGGCAGCCTGGCAATTCTCCACTTTAAAGTGAAGCTCTACCCAAAAGGGGAAGTTACACTTTAAGTACCCCCCTCCCTTGCCACATTTGGCATGTTATTTTTATTGGGGGGGCACCTAGTTTTGAAAATTAACCACTCCCACTTCTGTTGCCTCTTACTAGATGCCTCAGACTGTCTACTTTCCAAAAAGGGGTCATTTGGGGGAATTTATGCTGTCCAAGCATTTTAGGGCCTCAAGAAATGAGCCATCAGTACATCAGGATTAATTAATTTTCAAATATATATATATACCATAGTTTGTAGACTCAATAACTTTCCCACAAACCAATTAATATACACTTACTGGGATTTTTTTTAAGACGTGTAGCAAAATACATGCTTGCCTACATTTATGACAAAATTTGATATTATTGGATATGTTTTATACCAGAAAGTAGAAAAAAAAAGGTGTCTGTTTTTTTTATTTATATCACAGAAAAACCCCAGTGGTGATCAAAATTTACCAAAAGAAAGCTATATTGTGTGAAAAATGGATAACAATTTAATTTGCATACAGTATTGCATGACCGGTCAATTGGCAGTTAAAATAGTGCAGTGCAAAAAATGCCCTGGTCGAGAATGGGGTAAAACCTTCCAAAGCTGAGGTGGTTAAGTTATACTCAATAACCATGGTCATGACTGTAAGGCTGGGTTCACACTAGTCTGATTCTCAGACCGATATTAGGAGCACAAGTCACATTACGTAACAAAAACAATGATATCCTATGAGAGCCGTCTTAACTGGTCCGACTTGTATTTTTTAAAGTCGGACCAACTTTGAAAAAGGTTCCTGTACTACTTTTGTCCGACTTTGATCCTACTTTAGCCCATTGAAAAGCATTGAAGTTGGATCAAAGTCAGATTATTGTCTTCACTGATCCGACTTTGGCATGCAACTTGCGCTCTGGGGATCTTGAAAGGGAACTCAACGCCAAATTAAAAAAAACATGGCATGGGGTCCCCCTCCAAGGAGCATACCAGGCCCTTTGGTCTGGTATGGTTTTTAAGGGGAACCAGGCCAATTTTTTTAAAAAAATAGCATGGAGTTCCCCCAAAATCTATACCAGACCCTTATCAGAGCATGCAGCCCAGCAGGCCCTGCGCCCCCCCCCCCCACACCCCAAAGCACCTAGTCCCCATGTTGATGAGGACAAGGGCCTCTTCCCAACAACCCTTGACGGTGTTTGTCAGGGTCTGCAGGCGGGGACTTATTGGAATCTGGAAACCCCTTTTAACGGGGTGGCCCCCAGATTCCAGCCACCCACCCTATGTGAATTAGTATGGGGTACATTTTTTTTTATAATATATATAATATATAATTTTGAAACCCCTGCAAGGCCAAATTTTTGTTGTTTTTGTTGGTGTGTTGAACTGATCATTCTTTGAATAAAAGTGGACAGGGAGGCCCTAAAAAGGACAATTCTGTGAGTTGCTGTATCCTTAACTCTTCCATTTGCCAGTTCCTAATTTTTTTTTTACACCTTTCTTATTTTCCCCAATATTAATCCCTTGTTATTCCCACCCTAACCTAATGACCCTAAAATTTCTCTAAACTTTATATTTTCATTCTTGTTTCCTTTTAGTTTTTTATTTATTCAGTTATTTAGGTTTTGTGTTATGACCATTAAACAAAACACATGGATAAAAATAGGGAAAATTGTTATCATACTTACCGTAATTTTCCTTTCCTGGAGGCTCATCATGTAAGCCTACGTATGGGTCAGGTCCTCCCCTCTGACCCCCATAGGACAACCCACTAAATGAATAAAAGGAGGGACGGGAAACCCTAGGCTGACATAATGAGCCTCCAGGAAAGGAAAATTACGGTAAGTATGATAACAATTTTCCCTATTCCTGGAGCTCATCATGTCAGCCTACGTATGGGATATAACTAGCATACAAAAACAGGTCGGGAAAAAATAACCACACATCACTCCAACTCAATGCCCAGAAAACCTGTATTATATTAGACAGAAAGAGCGGAGGTCAGCACCAAATTGCCCAATGCCCAAGCCGGGCCATACATAACATCTAAGCGATAATGAGCAATGAAAGTGTTTGAATACTTGGATTACCAGGATTTGGATATGGATTACCAGGATCCTAGATGGGGCCATTTGATCAATTTTAGGACTTACTGATAGATAACCAGTTATTTGCCAGCTTGAAATTCTGCATTCTCTACAGATACGTTGAAAAAATGACCTAAAAATTGCGTCCACTCTTGACCAATCTTCCTGTCCCGAAACTGCAGACAATGAAGGTTACACCACTTCTGAACTTATAGGAGGAAAGGTCCAACCTTTTGAACAAAAGATGGAACTGGATGAAGAACCTCTGTCTTGAAATGGCTCAAAATATGGAGACTTGGCTGAGAAAGCTTGGATTTTTTCTGAGACACGACTGGTTGTTGATTTAGTTATAAGGTTGCTTGTATGAAACCTGATCTTCTACACAATGAACCATTAGAACTGAAAAGGTCTACAACTGGACGGAACTGTAGCCAAGCCCTTTGTCTAGGGCTGATTGCAAGAGTGCCAAGACCTCAATACGAGAGGAAAACTCAGGATTGAATTGAAAAATCACTGCCACACCAAAGATCTTTTCCACATGCTATAGTACGTAGCATACAAGGATATCTTCCAAGATTCAAGAAGCTTCCACTGGACCTCTTCTGCTATGCCCACCTGGGCTAGCTGGCTTCTTAAAAATAACCAGGCTGTCTAATTGAACCATATTGGGATGAGGCATGCTGTCCGAGTACCAAAGATCTCTGAAGTGCCATCAGCAGATCTATGAACTGCCTCAATAGTGGAAACCATGAACGGATCATGTTCAGGGTTAGGTAAGTTTGAGACAGGGACAGAGCATCATGACCACTGGCTCTCAGATGGAAGAACCAAGAGAAGAACACTACCAGTTGAGCACTGACAGGAGATGCCATTAAATCCACTTGCAGTGTGCCCCACTGAACAAACAGTTATAGAAAACATCCATTTGTTTAGATCCAGAAAGCGTGTGCTCAAAAAGTGTCTGCTCACATATTCTCCACCCTGGGAGAGTAAAAGACTGACAGGGACAACAGATTGCACTCCGGCAACCAAAAGATATGTGCTGCAATCTGCCCAAGGCTGCTTTCCTCCCTGGTTCAACACATATGCTACTGTCTGAATCCTCACGATGGTCTTGAAATAGTGGTGCAAAGATCAGCAATGCCTCCTGTGCCGTCATCAACTCTGGAACGAGTAATTGCTCCCTTCAATCTTCCTTGAGCAAACTGGTTCTGACAGTGAGCTTGACCCACTGCTGGAGTAAAGCAAGCTTAAAGTGTTTGACATGCCATCGAGCCCAGGCCACTGTGGGAACTGCTGCATTCATCAATATCCTCATACAATGGCTTGCTGATATCAAATTACTTGTCTTCAGAGCGCAGACCATCAAAATCAAGAGGAGCATCTTCTTCTGTGGAAGGAATACTTTCCCCACTGTCATTTGAGACACCCAGAAACAGCCTCTGTGAGGGAACTAGCTGGCTCTTGCTGAAGATGAGCAACCAACCAAAGCTCTATAGCATCTCCAGGGCCCTCTTCCAATGATTCAGAAGCCCCCTAACTTATTTCCACTGCTTTCCATCTAAAAAGCATTTTATCAGCCTTAGAAAGGAGAAATTAAAAAGCAGACATAGGTCATTCTCCTACATATATTCTTCTTTGGAAGAGTCTGAAGGTTGGGCGGCAAGAGAAAGCTATTGAGTCCAGTTACTGTCTTCGGAATGAAAACTGGACCTTGCCAGAATAGATGACCCTTGCACAAGGCGAGTCCAAACGAGTCCATGAATTGTGACAATTGTGTCTATCATCATCTTAATCTCCGACTGTCTGAGCAAAGCAGGATTCATAAAGTCATCTTCATGCACATCTTGGCAGAGCCTGAAGAGGGCTGCCTTTCCTGAGAAGCAGATGGGTACGCTCCCCTACCTTGTTTAGTAGCGCTGGTCTTTATTCAGGGTTGGCATTTGCTTTCCTGCAGAAAAAGAAGGCAAGCAAAAACATTGAGCTTGTTCAATAAAGTTTAAGCAGCAGTGCAGTGCTTCCACCATACAGAAGCTCAGTAAACCAGTAATAAGGAAAATGTCCACTCCAGCCATGATATTGCACTGCTTCTACATTGAGAGTGATTTACACTCATATGCCGCCCCAGAGACCAGCAGAGGGGCTCCCTGATAGATGATGCATTTAGCATGTGAGCACAGGGACCACATCCCAGTGGAACAGGATGCATTAGTATCTTCTCTTTGATGAGCTTGAAACTGATCATTTGCCTGGGAAGCCCCTGAGACTGCATATTGCCAGAATAGGCAACCCCTCATTAGGCCAGTGGACACATTCCTTAGAGTGTATTGACCACAGGCTTAATGAATGTCACAACCTGTTAGCTGCTGTCATCTTAATCCTTGGTTGCTTGAGCAAAGCAGTATTCTTGCAGTCATGTTCATCCTTAATCGCTATTAATAAGCACCTAAATAGGATTGGTTTGCCTGGAAAAAAGGCTTGGAGACTGTTCAATGTCAGAACAGGTAACCCCTTCTCAGAGTGATTGGAAACACGCCTCTAGAGTTTATAGACCATGTGCTTAAACAAATGTGACAGCCTGTTAAGTGTTCCCATCCTTATCATTGTCTGCTTGAACCAACAGGCTTCATACATCACATTTATGTGTATCCTCTCTTGGAAGAGTCTGGAGAGAGTTGATTTTCCCACAGTGTGAGTGAAAACAACCCCTTTAGGCTCCGTTTCCACTAGTGCGACTTGTCATGTGACTTTGGACACAAAGTCGCATGACAAGTCACAATCCATTAATCTCAATGGCACCCATTCCCTTCTATGCAACTTTGAAAATCTGCGACTTTGAAAAGGTGCTTGCACCACTTTGATGCCACTTTGGAATCACACCAGTGGAAATGTAGCCCAAGATATATGTGTCATCAAAAAACAAACAGTGCTTTGCCTGCCAAGGCATGAGTGGCACAGGACCAGCTTAAGGCCATGCTTGATGTAGGGTTGCCATATCATCCTTCCAAACCCGAACACATATGAACCACACAGGCCCTGAGGCTAATCCAATGCATACAAGGCACCAAGTGAGTCTAATTACCACCTTAATCAGCCACAGAACCTGTGCAACCAACATGCACTCGGCTTCAAAGCAACTCCAGCTTGATGCCTGTCAACTGGAGGGACTAAATGGTAAAAGCCCATAGTTCATTTCTCATACACCTGAAAGAAAACTTACTTGAATGGTGCCCCTTACCTCCTTAGCAAGGCCTGGCTAGCAGGAAGAGTTGATGCTCATTGCTTAGCAATATAAGCAAATGGCTTTGCACCAAGCTGGCAGAAAGACAAGGTAACCATGCATAGTCTTACTGCACAAGGACCTCTTGACCTCACTTATATCTGATTAACAGGATACTAAGCAAGAGTCATTTGGAAATGCAATATATCAAAAGTACTCATATACTTCAAATGATAGCCCTGCTGCTTGATAAAGCAGTTCAGAATGAATTTTATGCAATTGGAATTAGCTTGTTTGGCAATAATCCTCTAAGGGGTTAACCACTGCTAAAGGGATGTTTAATGCAATAGGAATTAGCTTGTTTGGCAATAACCCTCTAAGGGGTTAACCACAGCTAAAGGGCAGCCGACACAGTAGATTCTTAGACCTGA
Source organism: Glandirana rugosa (assembly GCA_018402905.1). Lineage (NCBI taxonomy): Eukaryota > Metazoa > Chordata > Amphibia > Anura > Ranidae > Glandirana > Glandirana rugosa. The sequence continues at coordinate 184,064 of BLSH010213159.1, read as the reverse complement.
CATTAGTACCAGGTGCTTATTGAAACAATCTCATGCCAGAAGCAGGACAAGTATAATAAAGTTTGTTCAAGACATGATCACAATAATATTCAGCAAAGCTTACTTATAGCTAGTACAAATTTTTTTTTTTCAAAAGTAGAGTGAGACTGGCCATACACTACACAACCCTACAACCTGTCCCAGACCCACCTTCCACCATGCAGTGCAAGGGTGTGCCTGATTGCACACAAATTACATGGGTTATGTTTGATCTCACATTGCATGGTTTTGGTAACCTAAAGGAAAGCCAAACAAGAACTGCACAGTGCAAGGCCAGTCCTCCACCCCAATAGCCAACATGCAGCCAGCCAGGTGCCCACATTCCATCGCAAGCTGCTGTGGAACTCAGACATCCCAGCTGCCATATTGGGATCTGTACAATCTAGAGAAACACCACTGAACAAAGGAAGATGCATTACAGACAAAAAAAAAGTAAAATCAACCTGTACAGAGAGAGCAGAACCACGCCATGCCCCCCTCTAATAACAGATCTAACACACCATTTAGGCTGCATGGACTTACCCGGGCACCAGGGTGCTCCTACAGGAGATGGTTTACCTCTGTCCAGGAGCCTTCCACCTGGCAAAGCTAAACCAGGTGGGAGAGGTAGGACTCTTCAATACTTATCACTTCATAGTAGGATCATAGTGGTGTTGTCTCTGGAGCGAGGACAAAAAAAGAACGTAGGGGTATAGGGAGGCCCTCCTTTTATTCATTTAGTGGGTTGTCCTATGTGGGTCAGAGGGGAGGACCTGACCCATATGTAGGCTGACATGATGAGCTCCAGGAAATATATATTTGAATAATAGTTTTAACATTATTAAATGTTAGCATTATAATAAATGGGACAAATCACAGAATAAAAACTCCATTTTTATCTGTAGTACTATATTTTCTATCATTTTCACTGGTCAATTTTTGAAAAATAACTTTTTTCTTTGCTACTCTTTTCCTTTAAATGTATATAAATTAAATAACTTTTGGCCAGTACATATATATCTCCTTCATAAAAACGATGCAAAGCTCTAATGCCCTTGTTATAATCAATGTTGGAGTATTAAGCCTCGTACACACAATGTGAATTTTGGACGATAGAACGTCCGTTTTTTGTTGGATGCTTGTCTCATGTTGAAAGTGAAGAGCGTACTAACAATACAAAAAAAAAAAAAAAATGTGCGACTGACTTCAACGTCAGAAATATGGTGAATATTTTTGTATGCATTTTTTCATTCCTGAGACTACTATGTGTAGTCATGATCGTAAGATTTTTTCGGCCGAAAACTGTACTAATGATACGAAAATCGGACTTTGAGTTGTCGTACGAAAAAAATGTTATAGCCTGCACATCCAGCTTTTGTCTGACAAAAAAAAAAATCCGCTGTCGAAAGGAGCATATTAATGGTAAGAATTTCGGACGGCAGGTCGTCGAACGAAAATTCCAGTCCAAAATTTGCATTGTGTGTACGGGCCTTAAGACATTCTGCATATTTTTGTCTTCAGATTTACCAAAACCATATAATATGAGGTCAAACCTTAGGAGTTTTAATTTGTATGCAATCAGGCAGGCCCTTTCACTACATGGTTTTAGTAAATCTGAAGACGAAAATCTGCAGAAAATCTAATAGTCTTTGACACACTATCCAACTTTTGTTTTCAGATTCCTTTAGATTTACCAAAACTATTTAGTGTTAGGGCCTGCCTGATTGCATACAAATTGAAACTCCTAAGGTTTGACCTCATATTGTATGATTTTGGTAAATCTGAAGGAAAAAATCTACAGAAAATTAGATAGTGTGTATCCAGCTTTAAGCCTCGTACACACAGATTTTCGGATTAGGGATGGGCGGAAGACCCCCCGGTTCAGTTGGCACCAGAACATGCGAATAGGCAAAAAATTAGTGCGAACATTCGAACAACGTTAAAGTCTATGGGACCCGAACATGAAAAATCAAAAGTGATCATTTTAAAGGTTTATATGCAAGTTATTGCCCTAAAAAGTGTATGGGGACCCGGGTCCTGCCCTAGGGGACATGTATCAATACGAAAAAAACGTTTTAAAATGATCGTTTTTTCAGGAGCAGTGATTTTAATAATGCTTAAAGTGAAACAATAAAAAAGAAATAGTCCTTTAAATAATGTGCCTGGGGGGGTTCCCTTAGTCTGCCTGTAAAAGGGCGCACCTCTGTGATGTTTAGAACCTAGCCAGAGCAAAATGACATTTCCAAAGGAAAAATTGTCATTTATTATCATGGCTGTAATGTATTGCCGGTTCCCAGCAATATACAGAAAAATCACTGACATTTTTAAAAAAATATTGACATGGGGCCCCCCTAAAATCCAAACTAGACCCTTATCCGAGCATGCAACCTGGCCGGTCAGGATGGAGGGGGGGATGAGTGAACACCCCCCATCCTGAACCATACCAGGCTACATGCCCTCAACATGGGGAGTATGGGTGCTTTGGGGCAGGGAGGGCTCTGCGCCCCCCACCCCACAGCACCTTGTCCCCATGTTGATGGGGACAAGAGCCTCTTCCCCACAACCCTGGGCTGTGGTTGTGGAGGTGTGCGGGCAGGGGGCTTATCGGAATCTAGAAGCCCCCTTTTATAAGGGGGCCCCCAGATCCCAACCCCCATGTGAATTAGTATCGGGTACATCGTATTCCCACTAATTCACCAAAAGTGTCAAAAAAGAAATAAACACAGGAGACAATTAGGGACAAGTCCTTTATTAAGAAATAAAAAATAAAAATCAGTGTCCCTCGTTGTAATCTATCATCAATTACGGCGAGCGACGGACCCAAAAAAAACCCCAAAAAATGAACAGCTCTTCCTCTATGGGAGGGCTCCCACCGACTGAGCTCTCTCTGCTTTGATGTTTTATTTATGGTGAAGGGTGGGCCACCCAGTGACATAACCGAGCGACCCACCCCTCTGACGTCACATGAATAAGAAGGGGGCGGGGTCATTCATATGTCACCCAATGGCCCCGTCCTGCACTATAAATAAAATGTCAAAACAAAGCCAGCGCAGACAGCGACAGCTCCCACATGGAGAAGGACCTGTACGCACCATCTGCACGCAATGCATTATGGGGCGCTCCGTGGCGGCGAAGTGCTGCAAACACCCCATAATGTTCTAAATTCGATGAATGGGTGAATGCCCGAAGTTCGATTCAAACTTATGTTTGACTCGAACTGCAGGCCCATCCCTATTTTGGACGACAGAACGTCCATTTTTTGTTGGATGTCGAAAGTGAAGAGCGTACTAAAAATACAAAATTTTCATATGAACGAACATAACGTCAGAAGTGACTAGCCTGCACATCCAGCTTTTGTCTGATGAAAACTCTAAATCCGCTGTCGAAAGGAGCATACTAATGGTAAGAATTTCAGGCGACAGGCCGACGGACGAAAATCCACGTCCGAAATCCACATCGTGTGTATGGGGCTTTAGTCATAGCATTTAAATGGTCTGTTTATAATGTTTTCACACAAGATTCACACAGTTTTCACTCAGGAGTCACACATTGTTCTGATTGAATTTAATTACAAAATGTGTGAATCTTAAGTAAAAGCTGTGTGAATCTTGAGGGAAAGCATTAATGAACGGTGTCAGGCAATAGTAATTATCATCTCAAATAATATTGTGTAATTAAGTCATCAAATCCATACATGTATTTCTATATAATGTGAAAGATAGCTGGTTATAAACTAAATACCTAGATGACCAGGCAGGGAGATCAAATACTTACTGTATGTATTTTGTGTAATTAACAGCAATATGAAACATTTGGATATAGTATTAATGGATAGTCTTTCATTGTTTGTAAAAAAAGCCAGTGAAAAAGCCAATCAAGAGTTTACATTTATATTGAAAACAATCCAGTTGGGTCTGTTTGTAGTGTTATGTGATATTGATTCACTGACTATATTGACTGCTATGTTGTATATATAATAGAAGTCCCTTATATCTACCAGTATTTTGGAAGGACTACAGAAATGTTGAGAGATTGATTAACCAGCTGTGGACACACATCCAAAAATGTGACCAAAGTACATAGGACATGTGTAGTACATACTGTCCTTCTTCCCCTCTGCTGATGCTCTCACACTTGCAATCTGCATATGATGCAAAGGATGTAAACTCTTTTTAGTTAATTTTTTTAATTGTGCAAATAGGACATTGCATCCGATGTTACAGATTGCATGTCAGTACCACATATACAGATTAATCACTTAGTGACTGAGGGTAAAACAAATGTTAGTGCCTGAATACAATTTTGTAACTATGACATATGTTAGTAAAACTGTACATATCATCACAACTACTTGTGTATACAGGTGGATTATACCTTGTTTTTTTTCAGAACAAATTCAATTTTCTTTTGGTGTTAAATGTTACCTGATATAGTGTATCTTGATTTCTTTTTATTATCAAAGGAAACTTGCCCAAAATAGTGAAAAAAAAAAATTAAATTTAGCTGAATATTTTCTTGCTACTACACCCCAAAACCATTCTGCTACTTCTTCTAAGTATGATGATGCCAAATGTGTGAGACTACATCCGGGATGCATTGAGGGGCCCAAAATCCAAGGAGTGCCACTGGGCTTTCAATAAACAAAAATTACATATAATTTCCTAACTACCTGACTACCTATCATATTACTTGAGACCCTGAAGTGCCAGGAAAGGAAAAACACCCTTAAAACACCTACATTTTCAAAGAGCAAACAGCCCAAGGTAGTGAGTCTTTTGAAAATGCCATTTTTTTGCCACGTTTTTGGAAAATGTGGAAAGAAAATGAAAATGTATTTTTTTACACAACGTTGTCAATTAATAAAAGATTTCTAACACACAGGCATGCTTATAATTGAATCCCACAACACATTCTGCTACTTCTCCTGAGTATGGCAAAACCAAATGAGTGAGACTTTTTAAAAGCCTAATCCCAAATTCCAAGGTGCACCTTCAGGCTTTCTAGGGCTATAAATTATGTGCCAGGACAATAGAAACATCTATAAAATTACCATATTTTAGAGAGTAAAAACAAACACCTTAAGGTATCTTTAAGAGGCATAGTGAGTCTTTTGAAGGTTTAATTTTTTTGCCAGATTTTGTAAATGAGGAAAGAAAATTATTTTTCTTTTTTTAGACAAAGTTTTTTTTTTCTTGTTGAAAGATTTTATTGAGGTTTACCACAAAATTACAGACAGGGTATGCTGAACAAACACGGTATAATCAGAACTATACATAACATCTATCAATTCCAAAGTAACAACTGGCCCGGGCAGGCCCGGTAGATAAGACACAAAAGCTTCAGACGGAACTAACTGGAATAGAATATTTGTATCTAATCATAATTAGATGATAACCTTTGAGAACTGGGCTAGGCTTCACAGGCACCCAGGTTGGGATCTAACTGTGCCTGAGAAGGGAGCCCGGAAATCGGAGCACATTGAATCATGGTATATAGGTCCAGTCTAATTCCACTTGTATGGTAAGTACCTGCTGGTCCTGGCTGCAGAATGAAACAATGTGTGTTAAGATAGTTCCGAGTACTCAAAGCATATAATAGGGAAAGTAAGAAAAGCAGGAAATGGTGAGAGGTAGAGGGGGAAAGGAGTGAAGAAAGGAGAAATAGAGCCAGCAAAGCAGATTAGAAGTAAAGGTCCGCTCTGTGGTCCCAGCGCCCTGCTCCATACCTTGCTTTTAGATCAGGGAGGTTAGGTGAGAGGGTGGAACCACCATGGACGGAGGGTCTCAAGATCAAGGGAGGGTGGAAGGGAATGGTCTATCCAGGGTGCCCAGATTCGCTCAAATTTAGTGGGTTGTTCCTTATCTATCGCTTCCATTTTGGCGTGAAGGAGGAATCTAGTCATCCTGGACTTGGTTTTAATTATGGATAGGGTCGGCCTTCTCCAGGCCTTAGCTATTGTTTGCCTGGCAGCTGTAAGGAGGGAGAGGAAGAGTTTGAATTGTGAGCGGGATAGCACATGAGGTTTCAAGCTTAAAAGGGCTTGGGATGGGTCCAATGGTAGGGACACATTAAATAATTGTGAGGCTATGTTAAATATTTCGGTCCAGTATGCTTGTACCACTGGGCATTGCCACCAAATGTGATAATGGGTGCCCGACTCGGGACAGCCACTGAAACACTGAGGTGGGTAAGATGGCACATATTTAGTTATCCTCAAGGGCACTAAGTACCAGCGAGAGAGTAACTTGTAGTTTGTTTCAACTGCCTGTACACAAAGCGAGGAGCTTTTCGTAGCGGCCCAAATAGCGGACCAGTCACTGGAGTCAATGTTATAGCCTAAGTCTTCTTCCCATTTGGGTGCATAAGAGTGACCTCCCGAGTCGGGGTCACAGGTAAGTTGAGTGTAGAGTTTCGATATTAGGCCTTTCGTGTGAGGATCCCATCTACAAATAGTCTCGAATTCGGTTGTTTGGTCAAGGTGGGAATTATTTGTGACCTGGTGTGAGTAGAAGTTTTTGATTTGGAGGTATCTGAATATTTCAGAAGGAGGTAAATGGTGCGGCTCTTGGAGAGACCGAAAGGGAAGGAATGAGGTTGAGTTGACTAGCTGGTGTAGTCTCAATAAGCTTAAGGAAGACCATGTTCGGAAGGCGTGCGGAGAGTGCCAACCTGGGTAAAAAGCAGGATTTCTCAGAAAGGAGAGAAGGGGATTGTGAGGTGACTGTAGCTTATATTTGCATTTCAGGGTGTCCCAGGTGTTTATAAAGTGTTTGGTTACAGGATTGCTTAGGGTTACACGGTTTTTCCTTGTTAACCAGAGTAGGTTAGCTGTTGAAAGTGGGTCCAGGTCTACCGCTTCCACCGCCACCCATAGTGGGATTTCTTTTGTTGAGTGGTACTTAGGGAGGGTGGCCAATTGTGCTGCTCTAAAATAGTTGGTAAAATTGGGCATTCCTAAACCGCCTTGAAATTTAGGAAGGAATAGCGTCCGCTTGGGAACTCTGGGTCTAGTAGATCCCCATACGAATTTGAATGCTTGTTGTTGAAGTAGGCGTAGGAAACATGATGGGACAGTTATAGGGAGCACCCTAAAGAGATAAATAAGTTTGGGTAGAACGGACATTTTTACTATTGTGATCTTACCCAACCATGAGGTGGGGAGACGTGCCCAATAGTTCAGCAGGTCTGTGACTTGTCTCAGGAGAGGTGGGTAGTTATGTGAGAAGAGTTTTGAAAGATCTGCAGTTAATTTAATACCCATATAGGATAGGGACGAGGTGGCCCAGGGGAATGGCAATGCCTCCTGTGCAGCCATCAGCTCCTCCCGAGGGATAGAAATATTTAAAGCTTGAGATTTATTAGGGTTGACCACCAGGCCTGATACTGGCGCAAACCTGCTGAGGATTGGTAAGAGGTTGGGGCCAGAAATTAACGGGGATGATAGAAATAACAATATGTCATCTGCAAAAAGACATATTTTATGCGTGTATCCACCTAGGTCTATGCCTGTAATGGTCTGGTTATCCTTACACAGATGTGCGAGGGGTTCAATAATGAGGGCAAAAAGCAATGGGGAGAGTGGACACCCCTGTCTCGTTCCCCTTTCTAACGTAAGTGGTGCAGATTTGTAACCTGCGTATTTTACATATGCCTGGAACTTTGTCGTAGAGTGCCGTAACCCATTTCATGAAGTGAGGTCCAAATCCCCATCTCTGCAAGGTGTATTGTAGATAAGGCCATGATACTGTGTTGAAAGCTTTTTTATTTTGAGGGACAGGAGGCAGGCTGGGATACGGCGGGTTCTGGAGGCATGAGCTAGTAAGACTGCTTGGTGTAAGTTGTCACTGGCCTGGCTGAGTGGTATGAATCCCACCTGATCTCGATGAAGAAGTCTACCAATTATAATGTTGAGACGTGTGGCGAGGATTTTGGCTAAGATTTTTATGTCTAAATTCAGCAATGAAATTGGTCGGTAGTTTGTACAGGACATGTCATCAGTGTGGGGTTTGGGAATCATACAAATTATCGCTGATAGTGACTCCACTGTGAACTTGCGATCTTGGAGGATAGAGTTAAGGGCTTTAGTTAAAATAGGGACTAGCAGATCAGAGAATGTTTTATAATAAAGAGCGGGATATCCATCGGGGCCAGTGCATTTATTGATTTTGAGATGTTTTATGGCCAGTGACACTTCCTCTGGGGATATGTTGCCTTCTACGAGTTCAAGGTCTGAGGGTGTTAGTTCGGGGAGTTTAATTTGGTTGAAAAGGATGTAGGCTTCCGTCTGGTTAAAATGGTTGCTGGACTTGTACGGGGTAGCTAGGTGAGAGCGGAATTTCTGTGTTATTCTGAAGGGGTTGCTAGTTGTAGTATCTTTAGTCAGTTTAAGGAGGATAGGTTTAGTGGGCCTATTAATGGAGTTCAGAGAGTGTGCGAGAAGTGTGTCTGGTTTGTTGGCTTTCATATAATATACATGCCGCGATCTGCGGAGGGCTTTGTTAGTGTTTTCGGTTAAGAATAGGTCAAATTCTATGTGTGCCTTGTCCAGTTTGGCTCTGGTAGTGGGATTAGGGTTTAGACTGAATTCTGTGTAGCTAGTGCAAAGCTCAGCCTCCAGTCTGTGTCCTAGGAGCTTGCGCTCACGATTAAAGAGTGCTGATTGGCATTGTAGGTCGCCGCAGAGGGCCGGCTTGTGTGCTTCCCAGAGCGTGAGAGGGGAAACGTCTGGAGTATCATTGAGTTCCAGGTAATTTTTAAGAGCCTGTTGGATATCAAAGCGGTGAGAGGGGTGTTTTAATAGGTGCTCTGGTAAGTACCAAGTACTATCCTGTGCTCTTGGAATCGGAGACGCTAGGCTGGTGAGGACTGCACTGTGGTCTGACCAGGGGATGGGATGGACAGTGGAGGTTAAAAGTTCTGGAGTCATGCCTATGGATACAAAAATATGGCCTATTCTAGAAGAAACTTTGTGAGGATATGAGTAGTGAGTATAACATTGTTTTCTTGGGTTAAGCTCCTTCCAAGTGTCGACTAGGTTATGCTTCGGGAGCAACTGGGGGAATTGTAGCTTCACCGGGGATGCAGGGGGGTTGTAGGGCGACTTATCCAGATACGGGAAAAGAACCTGATTAGAGTCGCCGCAAATAATTAATGTACCCATTTTGTGTGTGGATACTACCTGTAGAAGGTGTGAGAGGAAAGAGCTAGGGCGCTTATTTGGGGCATAGTACGATACGATGGTGATTGGGATGTCTATAAGGTGTCCACATAGAATTATGTACCTGCCTTCCGGGTCTCGGATAATCTTTTGGGAGGTGAAGGGGGTTGAGCGATGGAAAGAAACTAACGTGCCCCTCTGTTTAGTCGGGCAGAGGCAGTAAAGACTTGGGGGTAGTAGATGCTAAAATGTTTTGGGGTGTGGTCTGCCGTAAAATGTGTCTCCTGGAGACAGACTAACTGGGCTTCCAAGGATTGAAAGTGCCTAAATGCTTTGTTTCTTTTCTGTGGAATGTTGAGACCCTGTACATTGAGGGAGAGGACAGTTAAGGGGGCCATGGTGACAATCATGGGTGCTGTGACTTACCAGGGTGTGAAGGAGATCTGGAGAGCCAGGACCACCAGGCAGACGAGGAGACAAAGGAAGGAAGAGAAGGAGGAGAGATGCGACCGGGAAGCCAAAACCTGTACCATGCCATATCAGGAAAAAGGAAAATGCGAGGGGTCGCTATAAAGAGAAGGAGAAACAGATGAAAGTAAGTTAATTTATAAAACAGACAATAACATAATTTACAGTAGGTGAACCGTGTCCGTGAGAGGGAAGCTCTGTCCCTGTCAGGGAGTCGGGAGCCATCGTCGGTGGCCCGCATATTAACGGAGGGCAACCGATGAGGGCAAAGTGGGGTACACATGGTTGTCTCATGGGAGACGGGGCCCCAGTGGCTTGGCTGAGATGAAAGAAAACTATGGTGCGGCATATCCTAAAAGAGCATATAGGCTGCTTATTAAACATTGACTAAGTAGTCAGAGTCCGGTACCAACAAAAAAAAGGTTAGGGTCGATAGTCATAGGTAGTCATAGTGGAACTTTGTAGACTATGAACATTTGCAAAAGTAGTGGGGTTTTAGGAGTAGAGAGTCCTGGGGTGACGTGCCATTAGGAATGAAAGGGTCCGGTGGCCTCGGATCGAATCAAAGTCTAACAGGTCCTCCTGAAAGGGGGGAAACTGAGTCCCGGATTGGCAGGCAAGATTGTGTTAAGGGGTCGTTCAAAGAAGTTGGCTCGGATAAGAGTCAGTTAAACAGACCATTGTGAGTGGGAAGATCGTGGGGGATCATGGTCTCTTGCGATTTTAGCAAGGAAAAAATTCTCCTGGGAGGAGAAGAGGAGTTGAGTAGAGTTCAGCTTACCGACAGGCGCAGTCAGTCCATTGTGTCCTCTTGATCCTGAGTTGGGGGAGTTAGGCGGCTCCTTTTATAGACCTGTGAGTTCCCCTGTTTTCCAGGGGATGTTGACGGTTTATGTGGTGAGGGAGTAGCAGAACAGCGCCGAGAAGTGTTAGTGTTGGTTGAGGTATCCATCAGGTGGAGCTCTTGCAGTAGCTGGTGGAGTTCCTCATTCGATCTGCATCTGTGTTTATTTCCTCGGTATGCAAAGCGTACTGAAAAAGGGAAACCCCATTGATAAGAGATGTGACGCTGCTGAAGTTCAGACAAAAGGGGCTTCATGGCGCATCATTTGGCCATCGTTAGCTGGGAGAGGTCAGAGTATAATTGGTGCATATAACCCTGGAATGAAAGATCGCCTTTTTCCCGTGCCTCCACCATCAGTTGCTCTTTGGTGCGATAAAAATGCAGCTTTGCAATAATGTCGCGTGGTGGGCCTTCAGGTTTTTTGGGGGCAAGAGCCCTATGAATTCTGCCCATCTCCAGGTGCTCAATTGGAATGGCAGGCTGCAATTCTTGAAATAGAGCGGTGATCGTAGAGTTTAAGTCTATGACTGACTCTGGTATGCCCCTGATGCGGACATTCTAGCGTCTGGCTCTATTTTCAAATTCCTCTAATTTGGTGTGCAAGGACAAATTTTCTTCTTTCAGGTTGTCTAGTTCCAGTCTATGTTCCTGGGTTGTTGATTCTAGCTCATCTGCTCTGCCTTCTAGTGCTGCGGTGCGAGAGCCCAATTTCCTGATCTCCCTGGTCAGGCTATTAGTTATGTGTTCTGAGGTTTGCTTCAGGGCCTTATGAAGCATTTTCTCAAACTGACAAAGCAGGGCTGGAGGGGCAGATTGGTCCGCTCCCTTGTCTGGGGAGGGGGGAGATCATTGTCCGAGTCATCAGGGAGGTCAGGAAGCGAAAGGGTGAGTTGCTTGCGGGCCTTTGCTGCACTAGCAGGAGCTGCGTGTGTCGCCGCCATCTTGGCCGGTGCACGGGCTAGGGCCTCCTTGATGGAAGTGCTCTTGTACTGCGTACGGGTACCTCCGAGTACCATGCCAGCCCCGCTGTTAGACTCACCGGGGAATGGGGAGGACGTGAGGATGGTTCGGGTGTCTGGAATGCTGCTCTGATGCTGCTGAGGACACTTGACTTCTCTCAAGACCCTTCATCCCAGGGCATGTCCACTCAGCTAGCCTCCGTGCATGCACCCCCTAGACAAAGTTTTTAATTTAATAAGATATTTTTCACATACAGCACTGGCATAATTAGAATTCCACCCCAAAAGACTGTTTCAGTGCTTAGACTGTTGTTTCTTGAGTATCACACAAATCGACCTGTTGGATCAAAAGCATAATACTGTAATGGTCCCCTCTGTATGAGTAGTTAGGGAATATAGCTTAGTGTAGCATCACCTATAGAAGTCCTTGTTCCTGCAAGCCTAGCCTACTGGTAAATGGCTTCCCCCAGGAATTTCACTTTCACTGATCAGGAAGTACAAGCTGAAGAAAGGAATACCTGTGGTTTCAGGAATGCAGTTGTCTGCAGGAGATGGCTGGGATTAGTGTCTCACAGGAACGTAGTCACTGGGACGTTCAGATGGGTCAGTTCATGGTCAGCAAACAGGCAAAAGATTGATTCCTGCAGCAGGCAGAAACACAGTCAAAACACAGACCAGGGTCAGTACAGGTGGCAGGCAGAGGCAACATTCTACTGGTGTGTTTGCTGCACTGTTCTGATAACATTTGTTCTGCTGTGGCAGTGATCAGGAACAATCACTGGTGACACTGACACACAGTGATATCAGAGCCTCAAGTCAATGTCTCTGATCATCAGCCACAGTGATACAATGTCACCATAGTAACACTGCACTTGCTCAGGTGACAGTGGGTAAAAAAAGGGGGTGTAATGGAAACATTTCCTTCTATCTTCTACAGAATGAAGAGAAGAAGTTGATTGCAAGATGGTATCAATGTCCAGAAAATCTTAATTGTATCTGTCCCACTGTCCCCAATGCCTGTTGTTGTTACCATAGAGTCAAGGGGACTATGAACCATATATGTTGAGAATGTCTATCTATTAAACATGCTTGGGCAAGGATCATTAATTTGTACTAAAAGTTAACAGTGACCCAAATTGGTAATACACCCAAAGTATCATTCTGGGCTCTATTAAATCAGTTAAAAAAGGCCTTTTGACTGCCAGTGTTGTGATTCCTCAACAATGGAAGTCTACTGTGATACCATCCATGAGGGAATGGGTGATAGAATTAGATGCAATTTATGATCTTAAATGTTTAGGGATGTCAGGAAAAAACAATAAAACAAGTTTGTAAACACATGGACCCCATGGCTCTCATTTTGCCTCTCCCCAGAGTTCAGGACTTGGGTTACTGAATGATAAAAATAATAGTATGGCTTCATGATGGAGATAATTCTTTTCCCATTTTTCTCTCTTTTTGTATAGGTGTGTTGTTTGTTCCTCTTTCCTTTTTTTCTATTTACCTAATTTATTTTGATAAATATCATTTTTGTCTAGAAGTCTAGAATATTCAGGGTTTTTTTCTTTTTTGGGACGACCTGGTTCTGCACAAAATCTTGAGTGTATATATGAGATATTTCTACTAAAAAATGTAGTTTAAATGATAAGTTAAAGGAAAATGGAATAGTAAGTCAATGTCAAGTATTCTATAAATTGTTTATATGCACAATTTATTTTTTTTAAGTCAGATACTTTCTTTATTAATAAATTTGTCTGCACAAACAAACAAAACAACAATACAAAATAAAACAATACATACAATCATAACATCCCACATATGGAAAGAAGAAACAAAAAAAGGGGGAACCCTCTCAGCGCCCCCCTATTTCTTTTTCTTTTTATGGGCACATAGCTGTATCTCGTTAAGTGTAAAGAATGTTATTTTTAAATTTAGTTTAAATTATAGTTTAAAGGAAAATGGCATAGTAAGTCAATGTTAAGTAGTCTATAAATTGTTTATACTCACAATTTCTTTTGTTTCTGGACAATATATCATTTACTTATTTGTTTTTGGATATTTCAGAATTTCTTTCTTTTCTCTTGTTTTTGTAATATTTAAAAAATGTATAAAATAAGACTTGATACAAAAATGTTTCCTTCCACGGTCAGGTTCCATTATTTTTTTTATTAAAAACATTACCTAAAATGCTCTCACTCTGAACCTTTATTTTAGGGATCTGAGTGTCATCCCAGACCCCATTTTAAAAACAGCTGCATTTATGAAGGTTTTGTTTTAAACCAGAGGCCTCACAGAATAACTTAGTATAAAACAGCTCTCTTTTAACAGAATATGGTGCGGTACATATAATAGTGATGTCCTCCATTTAACTGAACACATTTACTTGGTTCCTGACTCCACCAGGGACAGGAATCCCTCAAATGGTTGGATCACGCTGGGAGACACTATGAGGAGGATAATTTATGCGCTATTGACTATTTCTAACTTAAAGTGGACGTAAACCCGATTCATGAAATTTGACCTGGGCACATATCTGCAGTGGGTACTTATCTCTCTCCAAAGCACTAAATCCTGTGTCTTTCTGCTGTTTTGTTGCTCTGTTATCAGCATGATAACTTCTGAAAAGTTCTCTGTCAACCAAGATAAAACCAGCTTGAAATTTGTGTCGGGGTGAGTGCTATAAATAGATTAACAGAGAGCTTGTCTTGTCACAGCACAGCTGGGCACATTCCTTCCTTCCTCTACCTATGTGGAGGGAGGGTGTGTGTACCTTTCTTCCTATCAGCTGTCTCCAAGTGTATGCCAAGGATCCACTCCTCAGGGGCGGCCCATCCATTAGGGGCGCATGAGCGCCGCCCCTCTCTCCTCGCCACCCTCTCTATGCCATGGATAGATTCATGCATAGCATGAATCTATCCATGGCCGCCGCAACCACCCCCCAATTCATGCTGCCAGCCCCTTTAAGACACCGGCCGCATGAATTACTGCTGTGGGGGGTTACTTTGAAGCATCTCGTTAGAGCCGTAGGCTCTAATAGGCTTCAATAAAGTGTGGCTTGTGGCTCAAAGTGTGCCGCCACAAGCCCTTAGAAAGGCAAATTAACATTTGCCTTTCTAACACTAAACTGCTGTCCGCCAATCAGCAAGCACCTGTAAGTTACAGGCTTCCTGATTGGTGGAGAAGACAATCAATCCTATTGGACGCCTTTCTTGTCGGAGGAGGAAGGGGATGCACAGCCGCTTGCCGGACATCGCTCCCCACTCGCCGCACACTGCATGCTCCTAGATGTGGTAAGTGCGGGACTTTGATGTCCCGACTACCCCGGGACTGTCAGTGCTGCAAGCCCTGCGGCAGGGGGATTGTCTGTATACCCCTATCTATGGTGCAGTATATATATCTGTGGGGGTGTACATACATATCTATGGTGCAGTATATATCTATCTGTGGGGCTGTATACCCCTATCTATGGTGCAATATATATCTATCTGTGGGGCTGTATATACTGTTGTGCTCATAAGTTTACATACCCTGGCAGAATTTATGATTTCTTGGCCATTTTTCAGAGAATATGAATGATCACACAAAAACTTTTCTTTCACAGTGTTTGGCTGAAGTCATTTATTGTCAATCAACTTTGTTTTTTAAATCATAATGACAACAGAAGCTACCCAAATGACCCTGATCAAAAGTTTACATACCCCAGTTTTTAATACTGTGTATTGCCCCCTTAACATCAATGACAGCTTGAAGTCCTTTGTGGTATTTGTGGATGAGGCTCTTTATCTTCTCAGATGGTAAAGCTGCCCATTCCTCTTGGCAAAAAGCCTCCAGTTCCTGGAATTTCTTGGGTTGTCTTGCATGAACTGCATATTTGAGATCTTGCTAGAGTGGCTCAATGATATTGAGGTCAGGAGACTGAGATGGCCACTCTAGAAACTTCACTTTATTCTGCTATAACCAATGTCAGGCCAAGTTGGCCTTGTGTTTTGGATCATTGTCATGTTGAAATGTCAAAGTACGTCCCATGCACAGCTTCCTGGCTGATGAATGCAAATGTTCCTCCAGTATTTTTTGATAACATACTGCATTCATCTTACCATCAATTTTGACCAAATTTCCTGTGCCTTTGTAGCTCACATATCCCCAAAACATCAGCGATCCACCTCCGTGTTTCACAGGCCTTGTTGACTCCTCTCCAAATTTTAAAGTTTATGGTTGTAGCCAAAAAGCTCAATTTTGGTCTCATCACTCCAAATGACTTTGTGCCAGAAGGTTTAAAGCTTGTCTCTGTGCTGTTTGGGGTATTATAAGTGGGATACTTTGTGGCATTTGCATAGTAATGGCTTTCCTCTGGCAACTCAACCATGCAGCCCATCTTTCTTTAAGTGCCTCCTTATTGTGCATCTTGAAACAGCCACACCACATGTTTACAGAGAGTCCTGTATTTCACCTGAAGTTATTTGTGGGTTTTTCTTTGCATCCCGAGCAATTTTCCTGGCAGTTGTGGCTGAAATTTTAGTTGGTCTACCTGACCGTGGTTTGGTTTCAACAGAACCCCTCATTTTCCACTTCTTGATTAGAGTTTGAACACTGCTAATTGACATTCTCAATTGCTTGGATATCTTTTTATATCCCTTTCTTGTTTTATACAGTTCAACTACCTTTTCCCGCAGACCCTTTGACAATTAGTTTGCTTTCCCCATGACTAAGAATCCAGAAACATCAGGGCAGCACTGGATGAAAGATGCAAGGGCCTGATAACCGTGGAAATGACCCCTCTTCCTCCTCCTCATCCACCTGTGCCACATCCTCTTCCATCATGGCCTGAAGTGTTTTTTCAAGGAGACATAGAAGTAGTATAGTAACACTGAGAACAGCGTCATCGGCACTGGCCATGTTGGTGGAGTACTCAAAACACCGCAATACGCTACACAGGTCTCGCATGGAGGCCCACTCGTTGGTGGTGGTGTTGCTGTTCCGCAGAGTGACTGACCCATGCGTGCTGCAGCTGAAACTCCAATATTGCCTGCTGCTGCTCGCACAGTCTCTCCAGCATGTGCAAGGTGGAGTTCCATCTTATGGGCATGTCGCATATGAGGCGGTGAGCGGGAAGGCCGAAGTTCCGCTGCAGCGCAGACAGGCAAGAAGCAGCAGGGTGAGAACGCCGAAAGTGTGCACAGACGGCCCGCACTTTATGCAGCAGCTCTGACATATCCGGGTCGTTTTTTAGAAAATTCTGTACCACCAAATTCAGCACATGCTCCAGGCAAGGGATGTGCGTCAAACGGGCTCAGCCCAGAGCAGCTACGAGATTTTGGCCATTGTCGCACACCACCAGGCCGGGCTTGAGGCTCAGTGGCAATGCTGTTCAATGCCCGTCCACAGCTCCTGCGCAGTGTGGGGTTTATCCCCCAAACATATCAGTTTTAAAACAGCCTGCTGTCGTTTCCCCCTGGATGTGCTGATGTTGGTGGGTGTGACGCGTCCTCGACACCTGCCCGTAACTTGTCGTAACGGTGACTCGGAGTTCGGGCCGGACCACCACACGCTGTTACCGGTTTTAGAGCATCGACGAGACCCGACTCGGGCAAACTGCGTGTAGGGAACGGACCTCGTACACGACTTAAACCACCATGTCTTAAAAGATTTTTTGCTGGGCCTATACAGTCTCGACGACGTATTTCACGCCCGGCAGACACGTGTGAAAGCCGCAAGAGTGGGACGACGAAGAACGGACAGACGCGACGTCGCCTTGAAGCCGGAAGGGCGAGTGGCGGAGTATACGCTGTACGGGTATTCTACCTTGAGGTGGAACGTGTACGACCTCTCTGAC
>BLSH010213159.1:147656-166117 GCA_018402905.1 Glandirana rugosa | reverse complement strand
TGTCTTTCGTCATCGTCAGAAATGTGCTGCGCTGGTGTTTCCATGTCCTCATCCTGCAACAGAAGTGGTTGGGCATCGGTGCACTCAATGTCTTCCACTTCTGGGGCATCGCTATGTGGATGGCCCACGGAAAGCACACCAGGAGAGTCATCAAAAAGCATAAGAGTCTCTTGCAGGACTTGGGGCTCAGACTGCTTGGCTAATTTACAAGGGGCTGAGGTGAAAGACAGATGGCCATGGGGTTCAGGTGCCAACTCTAAGCTTTCATCAAGGGACCGGGAGGGAGACAATGTGAAGGAACTGGAGGCATTGTCAGCCACCCAATCTACTATTGCCTGTACTTGTTCTGGCCTCACCAATCGTTGAGGGGCATTCTGGCCTACCATATACCGGTGAAGGTTCTGTTGGCTACCTGAGGAAGATGTTTCCCTTGTGCGTGTAGCTGGCACACCTCGACCACATCCTCTCCACCAACACCAGCAGCACCAGCAGCACCAGCAGCACCATGACCACGTCCCTTATTTGCTCTCCTCATTGGGCCCGCAAATGTATTATGTAGCCCTATGTAAGCATTTATTAATACCAATTAATACCTTTTTTTTTTTTAAAACACCAACGTAGCCGGACTTTTTATTTTGGTGCAAGAAATGCACTGCTCACACCAACAGCTGGAAGCTCTCCCTTTAGAACTAGGAGATAATTTTTGAACAATAATGTGTCACAGCAACAGCTGGCCCTATAGGAGTAGGCAATGGTTTTTGAACAAGAATCTGTCCCTCTAAGCAACAGCTGGAAACTCTCCTTTTAGAACTAGGAGATGATTTTTGAACAATAATGTGTCACTTACAGCAACAGCTGGCCCTATAGGAGTAGGCAATGGTTTTTGAACAATAGTCTGTCCCTCTAAGCAACAGCTGGAAACTCTCCCTTTAGAACTAGGAGATGATTTTTGAACACTAATGTGTCACTTACAACAACAGCTGGCCCTATAGGAATAGGCAATGATTTTTGAACAAGAATCTGTCCCTCTAAGCAACAGCTGGAAACTCTCCCTTTAGAACTAGGAGATGATTTTTCAACAATAATGTGTCACTTACAGCAACAGGTGACCCTATAGGAGTAGGCAATGGTTTTTGAACAAGAATCTGTCCCTCTAAGCAACAGCTGGAAACTCTCCCTTTAGAACTAGGAGATGATTTTTGAACACTAATGTGTCACTTGCAGCAACAGCTGGCCCTATAGGAGTAGGCAATGGTTTTTGAACAAGAATCTGTCCCTCTAAGCAACAGCTGGAAACTCTCCCTTTAGAACTAGGAGATGATTTTTCAACAATAATGTGTCACTTACAGCAACAGCTGGCCTTACAGGAGTAGGCAATGGTTTTTGAACAAGAATCTGTCCCTCTAAGCAGAAGCCTCTACCTAGTGCAGTCAGATCGCTCAAAGCAGCAGTATGTGAAATCTCAAATTACTCCCACAATCTGATCGTTGTGTACGATCCCACAATCTGATCGTTGTGTACGAACGTAACGATCGTTGTGTTAGGCAGGGTTTGATCTGCAATGTGTCACTCAATGCAGCAGTATGTGAAATCTCAAATTACTCCAACAATCTGATCGTTGTGTACAATCGTAACGATCGTTGCGTTAGGCAGAGTTTAATCTGCAATCTGCAACTCCAAGCAGCAGTATTTGAAATCTCAAATTCCTCCACCAATCTGATCGTTGAGCACGATCGGAGCGATCGTTGTTTTATGCAGAGTTTGATCTGCAACTCAAAGCAGCGGTATTTGAAATCTCAAATTCCTCCAACAATCTGATCGTTGAGCACGATCGTAGCGATCGTTGTTTTATGCAGAGTTTGATCTGCAACTCAAAGCAGCGGTATGTGAAATCTCAAATTTCTGCTATCTGTCCTCAGAGCAACAGCACAGCAGTAGTAATCTATCTCAGGATGCAGGATCAGATGTTGTTAAAATGTCTCTAATCTCTCCCTGAAGCCGTCAGCTTCCTCTCCCTACAGCTATCCCAAGAGCATGTGACTGCAGCACCAAGTGACCCCAGCTTATAAAGAGGCTGGGTCACATGATGCACTGGCCAATCACAGCCATGCCATTAGTAGGCATGGCTGTGATGGCTTCTAAGGGCAAACCAGTGAAACGCTTGTTGATTGGCTGCCCTGCAGCTTCTCAACACGTGGAGTGAAATACCAGAACCCCGGACCCGAACCCGAACGTTTTTTGAAATGTCCGTGTTCGGGTCCGGGTCCCGGACACCCGAAAGTTCGGTACGGACCCAAACGTTACAGTCCGGGTTCGCTCAACACTAATTGTGGATAAGGCCCTTTAGGAAAAGGTATCTACCTTCTGGGTCTATGACTGAGTCCGTGAGCTGCCAGTGAAGGTTCTTGGAAATCAGAATTGATACCCCTTTCGTTTTAGCCAGTGAATTTGTAGCATGGTAAAATGATGGGTAGAGACAGTTCGTGAGTTTAGGAATATTATCCGTGCAAAAGTGTGTTTCTTGGAGAAACATTACGTCCGCTTTTAATTTGTGCATCTGTATGCTGCATATTTAGTGATTTTAAATTATATGAGATTCTTCTAATATATACTGTATATAAAATTAAGAGGGTTGCAGCATTGTAAACAACGTTTAAGGCATCCCTCCTTTTTAGAAGCTGATTGCAACATAGTGGCAAACCGTCTATAAAATACTATAAATCACATCCACAGAATGTATAGTGTGCATTGATTAAGTCAATACACACAGAACATATTAAACAGCAAAATGATCACAGGTGTATACACTGCAGGCCATTCAGGGTATTGCACGGTAAATCCTATTCCAGGGTAATTATGAAATACATGAGAAAATAAATATTAACCACAATGAAGTTATAGAAACAAATAAAAATCCAAATAATGATTTAACCAATGCATTGACAAGGTGTTTGGTTCAACGATCCACTACACTCCGCTATATCTAAGGCCTGTGATGCACCCCCTCATTTTTTTGATCTGTTGACTTGAGCAATTATCATAAATTTTAACTTGGAATCATTATGTACAAAAAGTTTCTGGGTATCAGAAGTTCCATTTGTTCAGCTGTAATAGAGCACCTGTGCTGTCATATCCTATCCAGTGACTTTTCTGTTGGGGGGGTGGCAAACAATCCTATGCCGCCAACACCCCCCCTCAGCCGGGGCACGGAGGTCAGGGATGGCACGGCAAACCCCCAGTCCAGGCCCCACACTTACCCCATCTTATGGGCAGGGTGGTGTCAGCTTCTCTCCAGGCTGCCAGCTGCTTGTTGGCTTGGTTCCTGTCTTCTCCCTCCTCTTCTCCATGTGTTTCCTCCCTCCTCCTCCAGCTGGCCAATCCAATTGGATCTCCTTTTGGCCAATTGGGTGGTGGGTCTTATGATCCGCCTAAATAGCCAGGAGGAGATTCAGTGCTACAATTGCAAATATTAATTCGCTATTGTAACACAACTGGATGGGCTTGAAGCACAGTACTCTGTGCCCCCGAGACCACTCTTTCTGAAGCCTATTAGAGCCTCTGGCTCTAATCACGTGCTTCCAAAAAACATCCCCCATTGGAATCCATGCATCTGGCACCCCTGCATGTAGATCAGGGGGCCGGATGCATGGATGGGGGGGGCAGTGCCATGTACCCTTAGTGGACGGGTCACCACTGATCCTATCCCTGACTTTCTGAATTATTTCACTCATATAAAAGAGGTTTCATGGACATTTTGGTATGTAGATGGTATGCTGATTCTCTGTCATGTAAGATGTTGTTTAACCCTATAACTCTTAGAGCCATCAGAGTTGGTGAAAGTGCCACCTTAAAGTGGATGTAAACCCGAAAAATAAAATGTAATCAACAATTCTGCCTTTTAGAGTATAGCATGTCATATCATCTGTGCCCAGTCTTGCTACAAAGAGTTAATCTAACTGTGAGTAATGAGCTTCTCTTTTCTCAGGAAGAGAAAGTCCGACTAACAGGGAAATACACAGTCGATCCGCCCCTTGCTCTGTGAGTGACAAACAATTTGCTTATCTCCTTCACACAGCAGAGAAAGTTTTACACACCCCCTCCCTCCCCCCTCAATGTCTCAGTATAGAGGTGGGTGGGGAGGCTTGTGACATCACAACTTCACCCACCAAACTCCACCAAACACAGACATCCTCTGATTTCAGAGTTTTACAGAGCTGCTAGTGCTTACAGGAAGGACATTTGAAAGGTAGGGATAGATGCAGGAGGCTTTCATTAATACTGTGTCATTACTGGGTGGATGGTGGGTTTACATCCACTTTAAGTAACATGAGTACATTAAGACCACCATCCTTCACTTCCGGTTCCAGCGCCCGCATGGAGAGGAGCTAGAAGGAAAGAGCTCCCGCCGTGCTCCTCCGAAAACCTGCCAGCAAGCCAGCCATCACTGAGGTACCCCCTCCCTACACCCCTCCGTATTCAGGGGAACACAGGAGCCGAACGATGGACCGCTTCGTAGAGCGGAGACGGCTCACATGCTGCAGCCAATATGGCGGCCGCAACGCTGACACAGGCCGCCTCAGCGGCTTCTCCTCCAAGCCCTGCGCACCAGTTCGCTCTCTCAGGGCCCCCGCCCCACCCATCACCGGACCCAGCCTCCCCTTCAGGGATTGCACAGGCCGTGATCACCCTTCTCACTCCTATGGTGACAGAGGCCATAGAGAAGGCAGTGCATAGGGGGCTGGAACAGCTCCATAAAGAAATCCAGCATCACTCCGCCAGGCTGGAACATGCTGAGGAACGGATAAGCACGGTGGAGGATGACACCGCGGTCCTGTCTGCAACTATAGCCAGGCTCTCCACACAGCAGAGGGATCTCCAGGAAAAGTTGGATGACCTGGAAAACAGGTCCAGAAGGAGCAATTTACGCATAATAGGGCTACCCGAATCATACAACCAAACAACCCTGTTCACCATCTGCTCCACCACCATCCCACAGCACCTGGGCCTCAAAGTCCCCTGCATAGTAGAAAGGGCTCATAGAATTGGGCAGCCGTCAGACCAGCGCTCCAGACCCAGACCAGTCATTGCCCGGTTCCTGAACTACAATGACAAGCAAGCCATTCTTCAGGCCTTTCGCAAAAATCGCGCCCTGACTGTGGACGAAAACCCCCTGATGATCTTTGCGGACTATTCCCTGGAAGTAATGCGTAAACGTAAAGAATTCTCTCCCATTTGCTCGCAACTCTACAATCAACACATCAAGTTCAGCCTGGCCTACCCCGCTATCCTGCATATCCAAACGGACACAGGGGAACGCGTGTCCTTCTCCACACCACGTGACGCTTAGAACTACTTGGCCAACGCACATCCCTCAGATATGGAACAGGAATCGCAACATGACCCACCAGCTACTTCTTCCTCACCTAGAAAATCCACCTTGGCTTCACGTAATCCAGCCCACAAAAAACCCCCTACAAGAGGGTTCGCTTCGGACAATTGGAAGCCCATAACCCATTACTGATTTATTGTTTACCTAACGTTTATTTTCTAGCTATGTAGAGGTTCACGGTTCAAGGGACAAGGGCCATTTACCCGGGCCATTCGTGGCCTACTCCTCACCCCTCTCCCTCTTATGCTGCAACATCACTCCCTGTATTCCCCTGTGCTTTCCCTCCCTCTCTCCCCCCTCCTTTCTCCCCTTCCCCCTCCCTCCTCTTCTCTCCCCCCCTCCCCCCACCCATTTATACCCTACCCATCTCCTTCTCTACTTCCTACCACCCCACCCCCCCTTATCTCTGTTCAATTTCTACCCCCTTCCCTCCTCGGTGTTGCCCTGCCACCCCTGTCAGATGGAGGACCCTTGTTGGCGGGTGCACTGTGGACAGGAATTCCATGGGGAAAAAAGTGAGGTCCAGAAATGGTTTTTGGGGATATAATTCCCCCCCTATATGTTTCAGTTTAAAGATATTCTGGTTTTGTTTGCTTATTCTTACCATTGTGCCTTTTTTTGATACATTTATACAGACGGCGGAAGCGTGATCTCTACTATTCATACCAAGTTTCAGCTATGGCTCCCCCCGAGACCAGGAATCACCTAAAGGTAATCTCGTGGAATGTCAAGGGGCTACGCTCCCCGCATAAACGCATGCAAATACTACGCCACCTTAAACGATTACATACAGATATTGCCTTGCTACAGGAGACACACCTAGGCCCTGATGATGCATCCAGACTCCGCAAGCTCTGGGTGGGCTCGGTACACTGCTCCCCTGCTGTGGGACGCAAAGCCGGAGTTGCTATTCTTATTAACAAGAATCTCCAACACAAAATACGCTCAGTGGACACTGACACCCTGGGCCATAGATTGACGGTCCATCTTTCCATAGCCAATAGAGATATCGCAATCTCAAATGTATATTCAGTCAATTCCCCAGGTCAACCATTCTTCCAGGATCTCACCTCCTGGGCTCTTCTAATCCCCGAAACCGTTCATCTCCTGGGAGGAGATTTCAATTCACTGATGCACCCTGTCGAGGACCGATCCCCCTCCACTACCAAGTCTTCCCTCACACCCACTCCCCTCGCCCAATCCATAAAGTCCCTCCACCTCACTGATACTTGGCGGCTCTCTCACCCCGCTGACAAAGACTTTACCTTCTATTCCTCCCCCCATAACTCTTGGTCGCGCATTGACTATTTTTTCGCCTCCCCGAGCCTCATCCCCCTGATCTCCTCATCCTCCATTGAAAACATGGTGATATCAGATCACTCCCCGATAGCGATCCAAATTTCTGATCTTGTCACCCCCCCTGGCCCTAAAATATGGCGATTCCCCTCGTTCTTGGCTAAAAACGAAGATTTAAAAATAACTCTGGGTGCTGCCTGGGCGGAGTACTGTGAAACAAACAAGGAACACCTTTCCTCCCCGAATCTGTTCTGGGGCACATAATTTCTTACACGGCTCAGTATAAAAAAAGGGCCTCACGCAACTACCAGTGACTCCCTCCGGGCAGCACATAGAGACCTGACCGTATCCTGCAACCCTACCACGTTATCAGCGTGGCTTAAAGCCAAAAGATATTTCGATCTTTGGTCAGGACATCAGGAAACAATCCATCAAGCACACTCAGCCCTCTTTTTTCACCGTAACGGTAACAAAGCGGGCAAGTTATTAGCCAGGCTCTGCTCAGGGAGACATTCCCCGACATACATAGGAGCACTCAAAAGACCTGACGGCCAACGATCACAAACTCCCCTTCTACCATCAATACCCTTCTCACTGACTATTACACCACCCTTTACACCAAAGACCCCACTGATTCGGTAGCAGCAGTTGGCCTTGCTTTTCTGAGCAAGGCCAACCTCCCCGCACTCACTGCAGAACAATTGGAACCCCTCAACGCCCCCATAACAACTCAAGACATCCGCTCTACTATTAGTAAACTCGGACCTGGAAAAGCCCCAGGCCCAGATGGACTCTCCTCAGAGTTCTACAAGTTGACTGCCGACTTTATTACAGACTCCTTGGAGACTGTCTATGGCTCTATCTGGACTGATGGCCCTTTTCCCCCCACTGGATCCCAAGCCCACATTAAATTAATAGGCAAAAAAGGGAAGGACCCCCTATTACCATCCTCCTACAGACCCATTTCTCTTATCAATGTGGATATTAAAATTCTCTCCAAAATTATCGCGGATCGCCTTGCCCATATTCTCCCCTCCATCATCAGCCCAGCCCAATCTGGCTTTATACAGGGTCGCTCTGCTACTCTTAACATTCGCAAGGTCCTACTCGCCCTTGAGCATGCTAAGATGTATCCCGACCGAGACTTAGCCATCATTTCATTAGATGCCGAAAAGGCTTTCGATAATATAAGCTTTACCTGGCTCTACATGGCCATGGAATCGTTTGGAATTTCGGGTCCCATCCTAAATTACATCCACAAAATGTATGCATCCCCCTCGGCTCGCCTAATTACCCCTAACTTTATGTCCCCAGAGATCCCCCTTCCCAAGGGCACCCGCCAAGGCTGCCCCCTTTCCCCTATTCTTCTTAATTTAGCCCTGG
The DNA here is from genome assembly GCA_018402905.1 of Glandirana rugosa. Taxonomy (NCBI): domain Eukaryota; kingdom Metazoa; phylum Chordata; class Amphibia; order Anura; family Ranidae; genus Glandirana; species Glandirana rugosa. The sequence goes on along the minus strand of BLSH010213159.1, from coordinate 158,049 downwards.
AGCCCCTATCCAGAGTAATAAACTCTAACGAGGGTATCAGTGGAATCGCAGCTGGCAACCTCACTCTTAGATCAGCACTCTTCGCTGACGACATCCTTCTTTTCTCATCAAACCCCGCCCGAGATATCTCCTATACCCAGGAATTGTTTGAAACTTTCAGAACATGCTCAGGTCTAAGAATAAACTTTGAAAAAACTGAAATCTTACCCCTGAACCCTCGGGTCTCTGGAACATGGACAGCGACATCTCGCTTTCTGATAGCCAAAAAGCACATCACGTATTTGGGATTGTCCATTGGAAGGGAACCCTCATCACTATACTCATTAAACTACTCCCCCTTGATAAATAAGATAGAACAAGAGCTAGGGAACTGGGCGTCCCTCCCCCTCTCTCTTTTCAGCAGATGCCATCTCTACAAAATGGTCTCATTTGCGAGGCTCCTCTATCCTCTGCAGACCCTACCACTACTCCTTAAACATAAAGATGTTCACAAGATCCACTCTGCCTTGCTCTCGTTCATCTGGCAAGGCAAAAAGCCCAGAGTGGCTCTACGAAAGCTTTTTCTGTCGAAGGACGAGGGGGGGGGGGCAGGCCTACCCAACATTAGGATCTATAATCTTTCTTGCCTCCTTAGGCAAGTGCTTGATTGGTTCACTGAAAACTCCAAATACTCAAATTTTGACCTTGAAAGAGCCTTGGCAGCCCCCTATTCCCTCCGAGCGATGGCCCCCACCAAACTCTCAGCGCTCCCTAAGCGCCTTAGGACAAACTCCCTCTTCCGAGACACGGTCAACACTTGGAGGGAGGTGAGGAAAATTCTAGATTTGTCATCAGGAGTGTCCCGTTTCCTCCCAATAGCCGGAAACCCTATGTTCCCACCTTCCTTCACCAGCACCCCATTCTCTCTATGGTCCTCACAGGGCCTAAAACTGGTCAGTCAAACCTGCACCCCAGAAGGAGGGTCGGTTAGACCCTTCTCTGAGATGGCCGGATCCTACTCCCTACCTAAATCTCACCTCTTCCCCTACCATCAACTGAAACACTATCTCAAGACTGAGATCATTCCTACTCCTAGACCCTTTCAACTCTCTTTCATTGACTCCCTTGCCACTGAAGGGCACTACTCAATCTCCCAAATTTATTCCCATCTTTCACGACACCAGGCCTCCAAATACTCCCTACAACCCCTTCAATCCTGGGCCAAGACCCTTGAAGACCTAGAAGCCCCGGCCAAAATCCTAGCGGGATATCGAAAAATACGTACTCTAACCGTCTCTGAAAAGTGGAGGGAAACACAATTCAAAATCACACACAGGGCTTACTTCCCCTTCTTCTTTAGTCCGGAGAGCCCCTCCGCCCCAACGTGCCCTTGGTGCCTAGCTCCCAAACCCACCTTATTGCATAGGTTTTGGAACTGCCCTAAAATAGCGACTTTTTGGGACCACGTCGTGCACTACATCAAAAAAATCCAAAAATACTCCATCCCTAAGGACCTAATGCTATGTCTATTCAGCCATCAGGCACCACCTCCCACAGACACCCCCCCCCCCCCCAGGGTCTTCAGCTCCTCATTGGGCGCACTTGTGTCTCCTGGCAGCTCGCAGGACCATCACCCAGGCGTGGATTAACACAGACCTGCCTGTGTTATCCCAAGTCAAAGTTGCCATCCATAATCTATTCCACATAGAATGGCTAGATGTCATTTCCCAGGATTTTAAATCCTCAAAACGTTTTTTCTCTAGATGGAGGAAGTACTTAGAATGCTCCTTCTCTCCCGAGGAAATCCAACACTATATGGAACCCTTTCGATTATCCGAATGGTATTTGAAAGTGGATCTCTCAGGCACATTAGGAAAGCTCAAAATCCAAAAACTTTCCTCCGACATGCCAAGCGACCCCCCTTGACATTCCACGAACCCCAACCACTGTATCTACTCAGGGGATAAACCGATTACCTCCCAACCTGCCTTAAACTCCATGGTCACCTTCTCTCTAACCTATAATTCGAAGCTCCCCTTACAAGCTGACCAGGGTATGCCCTGCAGGTACGAGATCACGCCAGGCTTTCCGTCCTACCTCTGTCCCTTCCTCAAACAGGCTTTTCCTAGGCCCTATGGGCTATGTTGATCCTAGGAATCCTAGGAATTTATTTTTATTCTCTTATCGGTCTAGTTTTGCACTTCTAAGACCTTTTGCCTTACTGATGTACGAATTCTGTCTATCTCTCTCGCCTTGCTAGTCAAGGCCCCGGCTGTAATTTCGTTAAACTATGTTTTTGACATATGTGAGCTTTTATATCTTGTATAATGTGAAATCTTAATAAATATATTTAAAAAAAAAGACCACTATCCTTGCATGGCCAAAAAAAGTGTCTTGCATTTAGGTTAATTCATTTGTTGATCCTATCCCTGATAATGGTATTGCATCTAAATGCTTGTATAGGCATGGTCCTAAATTTGTCAACAACAAGGTATGCTATGTAATGCAATTGCTACGCAATTGTGGCATGTCAGGGGGTCACCAGCACTTAAAGCGGAAGTTCGACTTTTGGGTGGAACTCCGCTTTAAATCAGATAATTTTCACATGATCTCACTTTAAAAATGACAATTGAACCATCCTTATCAACTGGCTTCAGTGTTATATCATGCTTTGCTGCTAATGATCACAATGCACCTTTCTCTTGATTGGTTAAATATGATCCTTTATTTCCTGATTACATAAAACTACTTTAACAATTTTATCAAATTGTGTGCCGAAAAAAACAATTAATTCACAGCTTTAAGGCTAAAGCCCAGATCTTTCCCCTATTGAACCCAATGTCAGTTTAGCTGAGGATAAGTTGACAGTTGTGTCCAGTTCTGTTTGTGACAAATCACTTTTTGGGATTGTTGGCTGAGTGGTAGATCGCTTAATGCAGACCTGATGTTTCTTGCCTCCATTTTGGCCATATCTCTTCTATTCCCTTGATTCCAATGTATAAAACAAGGTTGGCATTGTCTCTATGCCGTTTCTAAAAATTGCCAACTTTATAGATGTTTTGCAACTATGCTGCAATTGGCTTGAGAAAAGGTAGGGGTGCCTGAAACATTGCTACATGCTGTCATTTTTGTAATGGCAATAAGTAGCTCTCTATGCTCCAATCCTCTCTCTTTGGTACATTTAAAGGCTAAGATCGCCTTTTTTAAATTTTTCTAAATTCCAGCTTCCCTATGTACTGATATAATATTAATGTACCTCTGTTGCTTTGTTTGATTTTTAGAACAAGGCCTTATCTTAGCCCCTGGTGTGTTCCATAGAAAAGTTCATGACTTCCTGGTATGTAGATTTAGGACATAAAATCCAGTAAGACAAAGGAAGCAGTTACATAGTTAATCTGTTTGAAAAAAAATAAAAGTCCATCCAGTTCAACCAATAAAAGGGAAAATAAAATCATACAATCTTATATACACAATCCTATACCCTCCGTTGATCCAGAGGAAAGCAAAAAAACCCCAGCAAAGCATGCTGTAGTGGGGGAAAATTCCTTCCTGATCCCCAAGAAGCAATTGGATATTCCCTGAATCAACTTTACCTATAAATGTTAGTACCCAGTTATATTATGTACCTGTAGGAAAAAATCCAGGCATTTTTTAAAGCAATCTACTGGCTGGCCAGAACCATCTCTTGAGTGAGTCTATTCAACATTTTCACAGCTCTTACGGTGAAGAAACCTTTCTATATTTGGAGATTAAATCTCCTTTCCTCCAGATGTAAAGAGTTCCCCCTTGTCCTCTGTGATGACCTTAAAGTGAATAACTCAACACCAAGTTCACTATATGGACCATTTATGTATTTATACATGTTGATCATATCCCCCCTTAATTTCTTCTCAAGATAGAATAAATTCAGTTCCTCTAATCTTTCCTCATAGCTGAACTCCTCTATGCCTCTTATCAGTTTGGTTGCCCTTCTCTGCACTTTCTCCAGTTCCCCAATATCCTTTTTGTGAACTGGTGCCCAAAAGCAAACTGCATATTCCAGATGAGGTCTTACTAATGATTTTTACAGGGAAAAAACAATATCTCTCTCTCAGGAGTCTATACCTCTCTTAATACAAGAAAGGATTTTGCTCGCTTTGGAAACCGCAGCTTGACATTTCATGCTATTTATTAAGCTTATGATTTACCAGAACACCCAGATCCTTCTCCACCATTGATTTCCCCAGTTGTACTCCCCCTGATATGTGTAATGCTGCATATTCTTAGCCCCACAGTGCATAACTTTACATTTATCACCATTAAACCTCATTTGCCACATAGTCACACAATCAATTAGTGTATTGAGGTCAGCTTCTAAGTTGGAGACATCCTGTAAAGGGTGATATACCACTGCATAGCTTGGTGTCATCAGCAAAGACTGGAATGGTACTTTAAATTCCAGATCCTATATCATTTATAAATATATTAAAAAGTAAGGGTCCCAACACTAAACCTTGGGGTGCACCACTGATAAACTTAGACCATTCAGAGTAAGAATCATTAAAGTGGAGCTCCACCCAAAAGGGAAAGCCCAGTTATGGCTCCTTTTGGGGAATGGGGGGAATGGGTACCTGGTTTTGACAGGTACCCATTCACACTTCTGGGAGACCTCACAGTAGAAAGATCACTCAGAAGTTTGGCCCCCAGCTCCTTCTCCTGCCGCTGTGCCATTCAGAAAGCGCAGCATAGTAGGGAACCAGCTGTGAAGCTGCAAGGCGGTTTCCCTTACAGGCAATGGCGGCGGCAGCACCCGAGAGCTGATGTAAACATCAGCTAGGGCGCCGACATCGCTGGATTCCAGAACAGGTAAGTTTCCTAATAGCACACGTCAGCAGCTGCAATATTTGTAACTGCTAACTAATTTTTTTGTGGGGAGGCTGGGCCTTTTCTTTAACCACTACTCTCTGAATACAGACTTTTAGCCAGTGTTCTATACATTCACAAACTGATTTTTTCAGGCCTGTAGACTTTACCTTACACATTAGCCATTTTTTGGGAACTCTGTCAAACACTTTTATGAAAGACAAGTACACCAGGTCTACAGCCACCGCTCTGTCCAAGGTTTTACTTACCTCCCCATAAAAACAAATCAGATTTGTTGGACAACTTCTTTCTTTCATGAATCCATGCTGTCTGTTGCTTAACATATTATTTTCCAGCTAGAACTCATCCATGTGGTCTTTTATTAAACTCTCCAGTATCTTATCAACTATAGAAATTAAACTAACAAGTCTATAGTTACTTGGAAAAAACTTTGATCCCAAGTACTGGGTAGACCACTTTCTCCCAGCCGATTTCGATGAATCATTACGTAAGCCCTTAGAACCCCTCTGCTGATGATCGTTTTTGCCCCTCTCATCCTACCCTCCCCTCTTTTTATTTCTCTAGTCTTCTTTCTTCTCTTCCTCCTCCCTCTTAATCTCGTTCAACCTTTTCTTCCTCCACTTCTTGTCTCCCCCTCCCTTTTTTCCCCTCTCCTCCTCTTTCCCTTCCCTTTATTTCCCTTTTGTTTATCAATAAGTTAGAGTAGACCCTCTATGCATTGTGATTAGACTGTACGTTAGTCCAGTGGGGTTACTTTATTTGTGTGTTTATATTGGGTCACTTTATTTGTGTGTGTAAGGTTTTTCTTTTATAAACGTTTCACATTTTCGCTCCTGTAACCTTTCAGTTCTAGATTTTGAGGGCTGCATCCCAATACATTTGAAGTGTATTGTGCATCTCATTTTATCCCATTTCCTTGGGGTTCCTTTGAAAATTGTTATTTTCTGTATATTATACTCCTTTTCTACTTATAAAAGTATTTTAACAAAAAAAATACTTTGATCCCTTTTTAAATATAGGAACCTCATTGGCCTTATGCCAATCCAGTAGTACTAATCCAGTCACTAAAGAGTCCCTAAAAGTTAGAAACAATGGCTTTTAAATGACAGAACTCAATTTGTTTAGGACCCATAGGTGTATGCCATCTGGTCCAGGTGCTTTATTCACCTTTATTTCATCTAAATATTTCTGGACCATATTAATTTTGAGCCATTGTGGATCATTTGGGGCTGTGTCAATACCGTCCCCATTATGGACATGAGCTCCCCTATGCTCCTTTGCACACACAGAGCTGCAGAAGGTATTTAATACATTTGCCTTCTCTTTGTCCCCAGTCACCCATTCTAGATTATTTTGTAAAGGGCCTACATGCCCAGACCTGACCTTTTTACTATTAATATATTTGAAGATTTTTTGGGGGATTTGTCCTACTATCTTTTGCAATCTATCATTCATTTGGGTTTTTTCTTTATTTCCTTTTTACATATTCTGTTATATTCTTTTTAACATTTAAACAATGATAGTGTTCCTTCATTTTTATGTTTTTTAAAAGCTCTTTTCTTATTATTTATATATATATATTTAACTTTGGTTGTATGCCACATAGGTTTTATTTTTAGCCTTTTAAACTTATTACCCATGGGAATATATTGTACAGTGTGTTCACATACAGTGTTTTTGATGAATTCCCATTTCTGTTCTGTGTTCATCAATACCAATATTCCCTCCCAGTCTAAGTCTTGGAGGGCAGTCCTCATCCTTGGAAAATTTGCTCTATTGAAGTTAAGTGTTTTTATATTTCCTGTATGTGCTTGTTGTTTACAGGCTACATTAAATTAAATCATGGTATGGTCACTGCTACCCAGATGTTAATTTATATGAACATTAGGAATACGCTCTGCATGGTTTGTGCTTAATAGTTCCAGCAGAACATTATTCCTAGTTATGGCCTCTGTTCACCAGCTAACCTCATTTAGCACACACACCCTGCACCCATCAACTATGTTTGCACGGCATCCCTGGTATTCCTCCAGGCATGCGTTTGCCTGGCTTTTCAATGTAGACTGCCACAGCTGCTATGTTGCACGACATCCCCAGTATCTCTCCAGATGGGCTCAGGCTGCATTCTAAACTCTTTGGGGCTGCATGCAGCCTGAAGGCTGGACATCCCTGATATAGTGCAAGGGCCTGCCTGATTGGATACAGGGTGAATGGATAGATAGGTGGGTTCTCAATAATTTTGGTAAATCTAAAGCACATTTTACAGAGATTGTACAGTCAGATGGTATAATGTATGGCTACCTTAAATGAACTAGTTGCACTTTCAGTGCCATCAACTTTTAATGGCACCCCAAAAGTTTAAGCAAACACACATTTTGCAGAGTGAAAAAACAGGCATTAAATGCAGCAAAATGCACAGTAAAAAAATGTGCAAACCTCAACGCACCAAAATGTCCCATGAGCTACTTACTGGATGAAGGGCAGCCCGATATAATCAATGGGCTATGCTATGCATGTCACGAAAAAAAAAACAAGCCAAAAAAAGCACGGCCTCACTTCCTTAGGTGTGAATGGGTCCTAAAAGTGAAATTGGTGTGTTTACACATGAACAAACAGCTCCATTCACATATGCGTGTTTCTGAACAAAACATTTTCTCTTTGCCACGCTTTTCAGAAATATACTGCAAATGCATATGGTGTTTCTGTTACTATTAAATGTTAATGCCCCCCAAACATGAGTATCGGGTGTATGTTTTCTGTGCATTTTTTCTCCATTCACTCTCTCCTAGGTACATGTATAAAAGCGGCCATACACTATACAATCTGATTGTACAATCTGTGTACAATTTCTTTGATACTTACCAAAACTGTGGAATAGGTGGACCCACCTATCAATCCATTCACTCTGTATCCAATTAGGCAGGCTTTGCACTACATCATGGCCTTGGGATGCTGTGCAAACATAGCAGCTGTGACAGCCTACAATGACAAGCCAGGCAAATGCACGCCTAGAGAGATGCCAGGACAGAGTTGCTACCTGTCCGGGCCGAACCCGGACAGTCTGGGTTTCAAATCATGTGCCCGTGTTTCAGGTCACCTGAAACCCGGACACATTATTCAAAAAGGACTGCGCCGGGACCGCCTTATAACATATATTCTTGTATATATATTGTATATGCACTACACATATATACAGTATATACATTATGTAGCGCCTACCCTAATTTCAGAGAGCCTGATGGTGACTACCAGGGGTAGAAAGGGCTGACATACTTCCCCAGGGTGTAGGGTACTGGGCATGGTGGGGTATGAACAAGAAAGAAGTTGGGTGCCAGTCACTTTTATGCTTAAACAAGGAGAAGTTTATTTCTCAGAACAGGAAAAATATGGGAGAGAGGGGATAGGGCACAGGACACCCTTAGTCAAAAAATAGTAACGACCAGCAGACAGGCCGACTCCTTAGACAAAAATGGTAAGATTAGGCAGACAGCAGTACAGGAAAAGAGTCTTTAAGCTGAACCAGCACCTCTGTACTTTGTAGGATAGACTGTCTCCTCTAGTAACTGAACTTTACTCACAGTGTCAGACACAGTGAGAAAATATCAATGACTTGTGACAGATGCTCTTCAGTGCCTTAGTGCTGGTGCTCCTTATAGTGTCCCCCTAGAGGTATTGCACTCACCAGAAAGGTTCACCCTTCACATAGGGTATATCACATTCACAGTAATTTGCCACCTGAGAGGTGAGTCGGGACTCGAGGATATAGAGGGGAGACATTGCCAGAAGAAGCAGCAGAGGAGGCGAATGAGCCAACTGGGACTAATATTACAAAAGGAGAAAGGAGTTCTTATAAAGCATGGATCTGGTATCTGCTACACAGTGGCAAATTACTGTGAATGCGAAATACCCCTGTGAAGGGTGAACCTTTCTGGTGAGTGCAATACCTCTATGGGGGCACTATAAGGAGCACCAGCACTTAGGCACTGAAGAGCACCTGTCACAAGTGAATAATAGTGTGAATGTGTTATACCCCTTTGAGGGGTCAGTCTCTCTGGTGAGTGTAATACCACTAGGGGGACATCACATAGAGTACCAGCGCTAAAGCACTGAAGAGCACCTGTCACTTTATAAGGGATTTTTTTGAAATAGGACTGAATGTATTAATACACTGTAGCACCAGTTACTTTATGGACTATTGCACAAATATGATTACATGTTTCATTTTTTGAGTATGAATTGATTTAAAGCACTAGGCACTAGAGTTGATCGAACCTCTGGAAGTTCAGGTTCTGCTGGTTCGGCCGAACTTCGGGACAAAGTCCGGGTCTGGGTCCGGACTGGACCCGAACTTTGACACGGACCCCGAACCCCATTGAAATCAATGGGGACCTGAACTTTTAGGCACAAAAATGGCTGTAACAAAGTCCTGGAAAGTCCTAGAGGTCTGCAAAAGGAAGGAAAATTGGGGTAAGGGTCAGACAAGTGCCCTACAAAGAAATGAGGATGGGGAAATAACATAAAATATTTTTAAGCTAAAATCACATAAAAAATCAAAAATGGAGGAGGAGGAGGAGGTAGCCAACACTGTTTTTTTATTTTTGGAATTTTTTTTTTGTTTTTTAAAGCAGCAATGTAGATGCACTTTTTAATTTTGTGCAAGAAACAATAATCTGTCCCTTTAAGTAACAGTAGGAACCTCTCCCTATAGAACTAGGAGATGATTTTAGATTCTAAAATTATCTCCAAGTTGTAAAAGGAAAGCCTCCAGCTGCTGCTTTAAGGGAAAGATCAGTGTTCTAAAATCATCTTAAAATTGTGTGGAAAATCCTTATATCAGCCGCAGAGAAGCCATATTAGTGTTTTAAAATCATCTTCAAATTGTGTGGAAAATCCTTATATCAGCTGCAGAGAAGCCATATTAGTGTTTTAAAATCATCTTCAAATTGTGTGGAAAATCCTTATATCAGCCGCAGAGAATTTGATGATGCTTCTCTGTGGCTGATATAATTATTTTCCACACAATTTGATGATGATTTTAAAACACTAATATGGCTTCTCTGCGGCTGATATAATGATTTTCCACACAATTTGATGATGATTTTAAAACACTAATATGGCTTCTCTGCGGCTGATATAATGATTTTCCACACAATTTGATGATGATTTAAAAAAAAAATATGGCTTCTCTGCGGCTGATATAAGGATTTTCCACACAATTTGATGATGATTTTAAAACACTAATATGGCTTCTCTGCGGCTGATATAATGATTTTCCACACAGTTTGATGATGATTTTAAAACACTAATATGGCTTCTCTGCGGCTGATATAAGGATTTTCCACACAATTTGATGATGATTTTAAAACACTAATATGGCTTCACTGCGGCTGATATAATGATTTTCCACACAATTTTATGATGATTTTAAAACACTAATATGGCTTCTCTGCGGCTGATATAATGATTTTCCACACAATTTGATGATGATTTTAAAACCGGCGTCTCTTCGGTATAATCACAAAATTTTAGTAGTAGTTTAACACACCTTTTA
>BLSH010213159.1:115217-133846 GCA_018402905.1 Glandirana rugosa | reverse complement strand
TTTTTTTTTTTTTTTTTTTTGGTTGAACTGGATGGACTTGTGTCTTTTTTCAACCTGACTAACTATGTAACTATGTAACTATGCAAACTATGGATTTTACAAATTCCACTGTACACCCGGCCTAGTATGGCGGGTGTCCTAGAATTAGGTGGGGGTGCAATGAGCTGTCACTGGGAATCTGACAGCCACTTTAAAATGCATAGTAACCATAACGGTAGATCAAAAGAGTGAAACATTAGTGCATTGACATGTAATAGAGCAACTACCTGACAGCTAAGGGAGGATATTGTGAGGCAGACCCATGAGTGGACCAGGGAGGGTCGACCATGGGGGATGGGGGACGGGGGGGGGGGCGGGGGCAGGCCTCGGTAAGTAAAGGGAAGCCCTATGGCAATAATAGGCTGGACAGAGGGTGAAAGCTGTCAATATCCATGGACATGGAACAGCTGGGATGAATCACTTCCATGGGAGAGAAAAGAAAAAAAGGTGGCGGGAAGGCTGAGTGAGGGTAGTGAGGTGAGGCCTTAGACTCCTAGCCAGGTGGGGGGAGGGGAAGGATTACAAAGGGTGAGACATGGTGATAAATAGGCTAATCATTCTTAAACAAGAATGGCATGAAGTCATCACAGGCAAAAGGAGGCAAGCTCCATATGGCTACAGTTCAGCTGTGATGCAGGCTGGTTTTACCACAGAGCTAACCAATGGAGTCAGGTTCAAATGCAGAACCACACTTGGTATGGAGATATCAGTGCATCGGCTCTTCAAGCATCGGGGCAGTGAGATGGCTTCTCTTGTGTACCAAATATGATAATGTAACCGCGCTACCAGCTATTATGATAGTAATGAAATAATAAATATCAGAATGCTGCTTACACTGAGAAGAGCAACCTTACTATACCCTTAACAAGCTTAAATTGACAGAAAGTAGTGAAGCGCAATCCTGAACGGAAAATTATAGATGTACAAGGTTGGGTATGTGATCATGCACAAATCCAAAAATAAATATACAGTTAATAAATGACAGTTGATAAAAAAACAGTTGATAAGAAACAAGTGCCCACCAAATGTGGGTACCTCTGTGCAAGAAACTGTGCAAAAATATCAAAAACAGTACCTCTGAAAAGTGACTCAGTGATAAATCACTCTTCAGTGTGCAAATATATTAAAGGTGCTAGTAAAGAGAGACAAAGTGATGAATCACTCCTTATAAAGTGCAAACAATAAAGTCCATAAAAGTCCATATGATAGTGACGTGACTCATATAATGTTAAAAGAAAAGTGATTTAGTGGGATCGCTTTTCCAAATTCTTGGTCATAGATCATATTCCTCCACACATGATCATCCACCTGAGTACCCTTGATCCAGGCATGCAGTGCCTAAAAGTGCTCGCACACACCTCCACCCGGCAATCCTATGCGCTCACCTCAATGGGCGACCCCCACTTGGGTCTAGTAAAGCAGGCCCCACTGGGGCACAATCCTCCACAGGTTTCAGGAGCATGGTACAAGGTGTTTTGCAGCATCAGCATATACCATAAGGATAGAAAAATACTGACATAGCGCTGAATCGTTTAAAACCTCATATTTATTAAAACAGTGTCGATTAAAAAAACTCACATGATACAGTGTACTTCCACCGGTACACTCGGGTAGTGCGTTTGGTTAATCAACATCCACAATGAATAGTCACAGGACAGTAACCTCACGGCTGTTGGTGGTGTATGCCTGGGTCCACTGTCTGAACGTCACATTAGCTCCTCCCCGATGCATTTTGTCACTGCATCACGTGACTTTATCTTGTGTACCGCTACTTGAGTTAGGTTGACACCATTTTCTGGAGGCTTTTTGAGGGAGCAGGAGGCAGCACGTCTTTTGGAGCTTTCTGCGACGCCTTCGGATGATGACAGACGGAGGTCTTGGAGTGCAGAGATGAGATCTTCCTCAGTCTTGCAGGTATAGGATGAACCTTTGTGGGTGAATTTGATAGTGAAGGGAAAACTCCAGCGGTAGGAGATGTGGTGTTGTTGGAGTATTAGCTGGTGTGGTTTTAAGGCTTTTCTCCTGGAGAGTGTTTGTTGAGAGAGGTCCTATAGTATCTGATAACGAAGGCCCTGAAACACCAGGGCATCTTTTTTGTGGGCAGCTTCCATTATTTGTTCCTTGGTGCAGAAGAAATGCATTTTAGTAATGGTGTCCTGTGGGGGGGGGCATCATCTTTGCAAGGGGCCAGGGATCTGTGGATACTGTCCATTTCAAGCTTTTCAATGGGGATAGATTGGGCTAGTTCCTGAAAGAGGGCTGTTATGGTGAATTGAAGGTCCTCTGTTGCCTCAGGAATTCCTCTCATGCGGATGTTAGATCTCCTGGCCCGGTTCTCAAAGTCCTCCAGTCTGGCCTGGAGGAGGATATTTTCCTCCCTGAGGATCTCCATCTCTTCTTCTTGGTTAGTGGTAATAACCTGCAGGTCTTCAACTCTTTCCTCAAGAACGGTGGTGCGTCGACCCACCTCCCTGATTTCTCTGGTTAGTTTCTCAGTGATAGTGTTGGAGGTGTTCCGTAGTGCTTTCTGCAGTACACTTTCAAATTGACTGAGCAAATTAGAGTTTTGTGGAGAGCTCTGAAAGAATAGGGGGTCAGGGTTAGTTCAGTGTCCAGCTCGCCGGGTTGTGAGTTGTGTTGTAGCCTAGCTGGTTTCTGTATGAGGTACGGGGCCGAGCGGGAAGATGGCGGCTCTGCCATCTTGAGCGTGGCTTTAGTCAGCGCTTCCTGGATTGTTTTAGTCTTGATCTTGTACTTCTTACTGAAATACATCCCCACTGGAGGATTCCAGGAGGCCTGAATAGGCAGATACTCTAGCAGAAATGTAGCTTTGACAGGTAAAACTTGATTATAGAGGCTGAATATTCCCAGTTACAGCGGAGCGCTAAGCAGGCATGTCTGTCTCAGGTGACGCAGCGTATGCACCCTAAACCCCCAGTAGTCTATAATTATAGAGACTCTGTGTGGTGATCTTCTATGGGCAGGGTGTACCAAGATGGCCGCCAACTGTCTTCTATGTATGCAGGACAGAACAGGTAGCAAGCAACAGTGTCTCAAACCCCCGCAAACTACCTTGGGGTGACAGGTGACAGTGCCAGCGTCAGTCCTGCATCTGGGGCCTAGTTTTGGAACCGGATTAGGCCAGGGAGTATACTCGAGTCCCAGGGCGCACCAGTCAGGCTAGACCGCAAAGATTGCGGAGGCTGCGGCTAGCTAACGTGATAGCGGCCTAGGCAGCCTCCCGAGCGTGTCTCAGCACCACTCAATTTCCAGACCGGGGCGTAGCTGGGGTTGTGGGGATTCCATCCAGGGGTTTTGGATATCTCACCGGTCCTGATATGGTGAGGATACTGCTGGATAGTCTGTAGGCCTGAGGCTTCGGAAGATTGCGGCGACAGCGGAGGGGTATGCCTGGATATCGTTGCGGATATATGGTAGATCTGTCCAATATTTGACCTGATGCCTGGCGGATGGTTAGGGGGCTTGATCTGGGAGTATGTTCATGTGCCCCCGGCTCTCGGGAGGTCAGATGGAGAGGGATTGTGGTCTGTAAAAACCGGGAACCCTTCTGCCATATCTTTGAATGGTTTTCAACTGCAGAGATTTTCAAATAGTCTCTGATGGTGGTATCAATCCACTGTGCTCGTCTACATTGGATCTCAGCAATCAGAGTCTCTGGCACATACGGGTACAGATAACCATATTCCTCACCTACCGTTTTCATCACAATGTGCTGCAATTTGGATAACTTTGGTAGAAGTTTAGGGTCTCCAAAATCAGGTAACAGGAGCATACTTGACAGAGTAACCTGCAATGGTACCAGGCTTTTGAGAAATGCTTGTGAATGAGGAAGTTACTCGCACAGCAACATTTGTGATTTTAGCACAGTGAGCTCACCGCTCCTCTTCTGGAGAACTTGCCAGACAGAGAACAGGAGATGTGAAGGTCGACAGTTCAGGCCTATTACTGGAGGTTGAAGTGGGTAAGAAAACATGCTCCTCTATAGGCTCAACCTGCTGCTCAGGATCACTATTGGTCGATCTTTCTCCAAGGGACACAGTGTCAGATAATAGTTCAGAAATTCTATCAGACAATATATCAGTCTGACTCTGTGGAGAATTCTTCAGCGGGGAGTAGGTTAGGCCTCCCATACACAGTGGCAGACTTTCCTGGCTCTGCTCCCTTTCTGGCTATGGGTTTCACTGTCCCAATAGGTACACAGCCCTCATTCATATCTGGCTTACCAGGTTCAGCAGCTTTCTCCCTGGGAGGCTCCATCATCAGAGAATGTAGGCGACCTCGACCATGGCAGCGGGAGGTCACGAAGGTATCAGTCATGGTTGCAGTAGGCTCAGTAGTTGTAGTATCGGACAAAACAACCGTGGCAGCAACCACTGGAGCTGGTTCCGGTGCAGCAATAGCAGCCCCAATCCACTTGCAGCACCCAGGGCCAAGGCCGGTGAGACTACCTCCAGTAGCGATTCCCTGCAGTGGCCACAGTGATCCAGGGCCGTATATTAGTAGTCAATCCTGAGAACTTGGAACATAGCAGCACAAGCGCTTCGTAGCCTCCCACTGTGTAAAGCACCAGGCTACCTTTAGGGATGTACCACACTCCAGTGTCGGTAATAGCTTTGCTCAGCCCAACGGGTTCAGGGTCGACACCAGGTGCAAAAACTTTCCAGTCAGCATTGGAAACTCCAAGATATGCCATGTTGCTTCTCTGTCTTGCAGCACATGGATCAAAAATGGTGATCTGCACCACTGCGTCTCCTCCTCTGCAGAGTGGTGACTCCTCCTCCTGCCAAGGGATTGGCCCAGCTAGCTCAGTCAGTAGAGCATGAGATTCTTAATCTCAGGGCACAGGTTGGAGCCCCACATTGGGTGACAAATGTAGCCCCTACCCCAATTTTCCGGGAGCCTGATGGTGACTACCAGAAGTAGGGAGGGCTGACATACTTCCTTAGGGTGTAGAGTACTGGGCATGATGGGTGATGAACAAGAAAGAAGTTGGGCACCAGTCACTTTTATGCTTAAACAAGGAAAAAAAAGTTTATTTCTCAGAACATGAAAAATATGGGAGAGAGGGGATAGGGCACAGGACACCCTTAGTCAAAAATAGTAACAATCAGCAGACAGGCAGACTTCTTAGACAAAAATGGTGAGATAAGGCAGACATCAGTATAGGAAAAGAGCCTTTAAAGTGGTTGTCAAACTGTGATAACCATTTTAACCTACAGGTAAGCCTATAATAAGGCTTACCTGTAGGTGCCCTGCATATCTCCCAAACCTGCACAGTTCAGGAGATATGCAGTGTTCTGCATGTGCTGACATAATTTCGGCACATGTGCAGTGAAGAAACAGCCTCCCTGCCGTTTCTCCACTGAGACCGTGCCGTGACTGGCGACTCCCGCGCTTGGGAGTGACATCACGCGACTCCAGTCACAGAGCCGGGTGTCGCGGCCCCGGAAGGAAGAGGGGCAGGAAATGGACGCTGCCAGCACAGGGGACATCGCTGGACGTTGCTGGCTTTGTTTGCAGGTAAGTGGCACATAATGGGCTACTATGCGATGCCCATTATGCTTCTAGTTTACAGGGGTATGTAGCAGAAGTAAACCCCATCTGGGTTTACTTCCTCTTTAAGCTAAACCAGCACATCTGTACTTTGTTGGATAGGATGTCTCCTCTAGTAACTGAACTTTAATCACAGCATCATACACAGATTGCCTTGGATGAGTTCTATCTTGAAGTCCTCCCAACCACTTCATAGCCTCCAGCTCATGAAGAGTCCCCTCTGGTGCTTCCTTAGAACTCCATCCTTCAGAATCATTTTTGGATATTAAGCAGGATCTCTTCTGCAGAACCTGGAGCACATGGCTAGGCCTCAGGCTTGAGGCCTACCCAGCTGGGGCTATTTGACACACATCCATCCAGGCTGCAGCTCAGGGTGGGAAGAACTAACATCCCCTGACTTCTTCCAAATAAATATCTTTTCCCAGCATTCTCAGCAGGTTATGTTTATTCATAATCTGAACTCACAGCTCATCACACTAATGTCAGAAGCAACAACATCACCTACTGACAACAGGGAGAAGCAACAGCTAAACAGGATTAGGACAGAAGCCATTTGACCACTAAACACTACAAATTAGCCAGGCTGGCTACCACCCAGCATAACTAAATTTACTTGTAGCCCTACTTTTAGGACAAGGATGCTACAATTATATATATACAGTATATATACAGTATCTCACAAATGTGAGTACACCCCTCACATTTTTGTAAATATTTTATTATAGCTTTTCATGTGACAACACTGAACAAATGATACTTTGCTGTCAAGTAGTGAGTGTACAGCTTGTATAACACTGTGAATTTTCTGTCCCCTCAAAATAACTCAACACACAGCCATTAATGTCTAAACCATTGGCAACAAAAGTGACTACACCCCTAAGTCAAAACGTCCAAATTGGGCTCAATAAGCCATTTTCCCTCCCCATGTCATGTGACTTGTTAGTGTTACAAGACCTCAGATGTGAATGGGGAGCTGGTGTGTTCTCACTCTCTCACTCTCTCATACTGGTCACTGGAAGTTCAACATGGCACCTCATGGCAAATAACTCTCTGAGTATCTGAAAAAAAGAATTGTTGTTCTACATAAAGATGGCCTAGGCTATAAGAAGAGGCCATGGTCAACCAAAGAAGTTGAGTGCATGTGCCCAGCATCATATCCAGAGGTTGTCTTTGGGAAATAGACGTATGATTGCTGCCAGCATTGCTGCAGAGGTTGAAGGGGTGGGGGGTCAGCCTGTCAGTGCTCAGACCATACTCCACACACTGCATCAAATTGGTCTGCATGGCTGTCATCCCAGAAGGAAGCCTTTTTTAAAGATGATGCACATGAAAGCACACAGTTTGCTGAAGACAAGCAGACTAAGGACATGGATTTCTGGAATGATTTCCTGTGGTCTGATGAGACTAAGATAAACTTATTTTGTTCAGATAGTGTCAAGTGTGTGTGGTGGCAACCAGATGAGGAGTACAAAGACAAGAGTGTCTTGCCTGCAGTCAAGCGTGGTGTTGGGAGTGTCATGGTCTAGGGCTGCATGAGTGTTGCCGGCACTGGGGAGCTACAGTTCATTGAGGAAACCATGAATGCCATCATGTACTATGAGATACTGAAGCAGAGCATGATCCCCTCCCTTCAGAAACTGGGCTGCAGGGCAGTATTCCAACATGATAACAACCCCAAACACACCTCCAAGATGACCACTCCCTTGCTAAAGAAGCTGAGGGTAAAGGTGTTAGACTGGCCAAGCATGTTTCCAGACCTAAACCCTATTGAGCATCTCTGGGGCATCTTCAAATGGAAGCTGGAGGAGTGCAAGGTCTCTAACATCCACCAGCTCCGTGATGTCATCATGGAGGAGTGGAAGAAGACTCCAGTGGCAACCTGTGAAGCTCTGGTGAACTCCATGCCCAAGAGGGTTAAGGCAGTGCTGGAAAATAATGGTGGCCACACAAAATATTGATGCTTTGGGCCCAATTTGGACATTTTAACTTAGGGGTGTACTCACTTTTGCTGCCAGTAGTTTACACATTAATGGCTGTAGGTTGAGTTATTTTAAGGGGACAGCAAATTTACACTGTTATACAAGCTGTACATTGGACTCTGAACTCTCCTTTAAGCCCCACGTCCAATCACTGTCCAAATCCTGCCGCCTCAAACTCCGCAACATCTCAAAAATATGCCCCTTTCAAACCAATGACACAACAAAGCTCCTAATTCACTACCTGGTCATCTCTCGCCTCGACTACTGCAATTCCCTCCTCATTGGCTTACCTCTACATGGGCTATCCCCCTTTCAATCCATCATGAATGCTGCTGCCAGACTCATCTATCTTACCAATCGCTCTGTGTCTGCTACTCCTCTCTATCAATCCCTCCACTGGCTCCCGCTCACCCAACAAACTCAATTCAAAATACTCACAACAACTTACAAAGCCATCCACAATTTAACCTCTAGCTACATCACCAGCCTAGTCTCGAAATGCCAACCTAATCGTTCCTCTCAAGACCTCCTGCTCTCTAGCTCCCTCATCACCTCCTCCTTTGCTCACCTTCAGGACTTTTCCCGAGCCTCTCCAATTCTATGGAACTCCTTACCCCAACCTGTCTGTGTATCTCCTACTCTATTAGCTTTTAGACGATCTCTGAAAACCCTCCTCTTCAGAGAAGCTTATTCTACCCACACCTAACAACTACATTTTCTATTTCTTGATCAGTTCATCCCCCACAGTTATTACCTTTTGTTTCACTTGACCCTCCCTTCTAGATTGTAAGCTCTAATGAGCAGGGCCCTCCGATTCCTCCTGTATTGAATTGTATTGTAACTGTACTGTCTACCCTCATATTGTAAAGCACTGTGCAAACCGTTGGTGCTATACAAATCCTGTATTATAATAATAATACTAATGTCTTTGAGGACAGAGTGGTTAGCTGGAAAATTAATGTTAAAAGTTCATTCACTTCTCCATGCCCTCTGTTCCCTGACAATTTTAGTTAACAGCACTGGACCCTAATAAATTACTGACTATGCTGTCAGCTCTCCTGCTACCTGTCCTTCAATGACAATATGGGGGTTTGTACATGCTTACAGTGCTTAATGGGAAATCTGGTCCTGGTTGTGGTAGTGAGGACAGAGTGGTTAGCTGGAAAATGAATGCTAAAAGTTCATTCACTTGTCCATGCCCCCCTGTTCCCTGAAAATTTCTGTCAACAGCACTGGACCCTAATAAATTACCAACTATACTGTGAGTTCACCTGCTACCTGTCCTTCAATGACAATAGGGGGGTTTGCAGGGAATGCCATTAAAATTTTGCTATGAACCCTATAATCTGTAATTACAGTATGTCTCTGCAAAAAAACATCTAATCACAAGCCAGAAGAGAGCCCATCACAAATAGTGGGCAGTTGCTATTTTATTTCTATTTATGACTTCACATAGCTAAAATGTAAATAAAATATATGAAATGTCTATGTACATGTGTAATGTTCAAAACAACAGTGAATGAGCTGGAATTTATCTTCAATTCTTTTGAAAGTAATAATGCCTTTTATGGCTCTGTGCCATCCCCTGTATTAGCATTTCAATGTAATATTAAATCTGTGTTAGGTGGTTTCATTCCTTAATGCAAAACACTGGTGTGGAGTGCACCAGATCAACACTAATGAAGATTAAGAGCACATTAATGGTTTGGGCTGATAAGCATTGTCATGACATTTAAGAGGAAATCAAAGCTGTTTATATCTACGTTTATGGCAAGAACTGAATACTTAAGATCAGCTCATGCACGTAATAGCCCTTTATTAATATTTCCTGTATCATATTAATATTATACTTTCTGTGGCTACAAATAGAACTTTTTTTAAAATCTACCATTAACAAAAATAAAAACATTTTGTTTATACACTATTCACACTTGTCCACTTTTATGCAGCAAAACTCATGTTCACAACTATGAACTGCAGTTTAATATGAAAGGGAGATGGAAATGCCATGAGCACATTCAAACCTACAGAAGTTTGTTACCATGCATGTTACATACACATGGAACAGTATGAATCCAAAGTAGAATTTTAGTCAAATGAAAAATGGCAGAAAAAATCATGCATGCTTGTCAATAGGGATAACACAACATTTGTGAGTTTCCCTGCGACATAGTTTAGCCTGATGATTCAGTCAGTAGATCTGTTGAACTTCTTTCATTAGGATGGCAATGCTGTTCACTCTACTATAAAAATCATTGTACCATTTTTAACCTTGTAGACATACATGTGGGAATTCATGAAGAGTATCATAAACACTCTTTAGAATAAATAGCAGGAAAGCTAAATAGCGACACCTGCCTATGGGACTTGGAATGACACATAAAAAATCTGTTATTAATTTTAAATACTGTTTGGTTGTTTACTTTCCTGAATAAACTTTATTGTACACGTCAAAGACACGATGGTCACTTGAACCAACGAACCTATAAAAGGAAGAGAAATTTCAACCGTCAGTTATAACGACGACTACAGCAGAAGAAGCAGCTCCTCCATGTCTTTTCTCTCCTCAATATGGATTTCTTACTGCGTCATATGATGGAAAATGCCGCTGCTCTGGATGGAGACAAATGGCTGTCGGAGATCTCTCTGCTTCCATCCAGCATTCCTCCGTCCATGTCGGCATCTCCTTAAGTGCCCCTTCCTTCCTGCTCATCTTTGTTTCCTGTTCTATCCACTTCATAATTTCCTGCAGCCTCTCCTACCTCTTCATTGCCTATTGAGCTGGCATTGGCTCCCATCTTGATTGACGGCGTCTCAGTTCCGCCTACCGTCACTTCATGAGTGACTCGCCCAACCAAGCTGGCCTGCCCTCTTACAGAAAATTATGCCGAATCCTTGGATGACATGTCTGCTGCTGGCAAAAGCAGAGGATTGAATCAGGTTCGCCGTTTAGTTTCACAGGAGCAGCCACTGCCAAAAAAGAAAAAGAGAAAAAGTATTGGGTCTACCATTAGCCTTGATGTTTTCTCTCAAACTGTTACTGCTGTTATTCCAGATTTTAACCCCATTCTTCCTGTTCATTCTACTCCTGATATTAATTCATCTAATGCTAATTTATCGGAGACTTTCCCTTTAGCACATGAGAATGCATTGTCAAACCCTTTGCTTACTACAGACACTGTTATTTCTCCTGCAGTTGTCATTTCAGGTAATGGACCATCGTTACACAGTGTTTCTGCTAATTTTCTATCATCACAGATGCCTAGTACATTGTTGTCTGCAACATCACAGGGCTCCCCTGGTGGTCAGTTGCAGCATAGTCGTTCTTTATTATGATTAATGTCTTCCTTTGCAGATCTAGCAGGAAATTTTAAGAAATGTTTTTCAGATCAATTAGTTAACAATTCTTTATCTTTAAAGAATTTTCCTCCATCAGCTACTTTGCAAGTGGCCAGATCAAATAGCCGCATGTTAACTTCACTTCATGATAATTCGTATATGGTTCCTGAAAATTGTTTAAAAGAGGCTTTGGCTTGTGAAATTTCACCTCTTGGTTACCATTTACCGAGCTCTGTGAAAGAAAAAACATGGAAGGGTGATTACATCGATCTCCTTTCCTTATTGCCATCCAATAGGGATAGCCATTTAGAAATGAAAGATTCCGGTAAATTTGATGATGATCGCAAAAAATGTTTATATTTGCGAGCATTATTTGAGAGAAGCGCCCAGACTTATGCAGCGGTTTGTTTTGTCACCTGGAAATTATACTTGAAGCTTATAAGAGCTTTCCTGGTTTGTCATGGTTTTTTTATGACTAATCGTTTAGACAAAAAATGTCTGTACATAAAAATTTGACGTGGGGTTCAAAAGATGTAGGTTTGTGGTTGAACCTTCTTATCCCTCTCAAACCTACAACGGCTTCTCAAACAACTCAATCTGCTCCTTTTAAAAAAGGATTGTGTTATAGCAGTTAAGCAGGATTCCAGTTTTTCCATTTATCCCTGTAAGACTGAACACTGTCATTCGTTGTGTGATAGATGCCCAATTGTTAAACATTTTATTTACTTGGACAAAATTTTGACCTGATATAATTATTTTTCCTTCTCACTAGACTCTTGAAATGTTATAAAATTTATTTACCTTGGATATTCCTTTTCATTCTTTTCTGTTGATGTATATATTGGAATGTACCTTCGCTGTATATGACCTTCTAATAAATAAAACTGTTGTAAACAAAAAATAAAAAAGGATTGTGTTTTGGTTTCAATGAAGGTCAATGCAAGTGGCCCAACACATGTCGTTACAGACATGAATGCGCTAATTGCACTGGGGCTCACCCTTCTCGATGTTACAAAAAATTGACAGCTAATAATTCTGCTCATTCTAAGGATAATTTTGCTCTGGCAATAACCCCAGTGAAGTTGTCCGCAATGCTGCTTTTTCTCCACATTTAGCCAAATCGCTTGATAGCGGCACAGCTAATTGAAGGTTTTTCGTGTGGTTTCCCTTTGCCTGTTTTTACTGGACAGGGTTGTATTTGTTATAGAAACCTTCCATCTGTTCATCGTTTTCCTGATATAGTGCACAATGAGATCACAAAAGAAGTTTCCGAGGGCAGGGTAGCTGGCCCATTTTTGTTCCCTCCTTTTGACAATTTCAGAGTGTCTCCTTTGGGTCTAGTCCCAAAAAAGGAACCTAACAAATATCGTATTATACATCATTTATCGTTTCCATCGGATTCATCACTAAATGATGATATTGACCCTAGCCTAAGCTCTGCTTCATCCTTTGATGAAGCGGTGTATAAGATACGCGAATTAGGAAGGAACGCGTTAATGCTCAAATCCGCTTTCCGCCTGTAACCCATTAATCCATCTACCTTTAACTCTTTGGGATTTTATTTTAATGGAGCATATTATTTCAATAAGAGCTTACGATGGGCTACTCTCTTTCGTGTACATATTTTGAAACAAATGTCGTCTTTTTTAGAATGGTGTGTTTCTTTTCACACTAGTTCTGCTAATTTAATACACTACCTTGATGATTTTTTTATTTTTAGGTGTTGCTGGCTCTCTTGATTGCTTAACCACTTCCATACCGAGCCTGTTTTTTGGGTTCGGTGTTACAAGTTAAAAACAGGTATTTTTGCTATAAAATTACTTAGAACCCCCAAACATTATATATATTTTTTTTCTAACACCCTAGAGTATAACATGGCGGTCATTTCAAAACTTTATGTCACACCGTATTTGCGCAGCAGTCTTCCAAGCGTGCATTTTTTTGAATAAATTCAGTTTTTTTAGTTAAAAAATAAGAAAACAGTAAAGTTAGGTAAATTTTTTTCCATATTGTGAAAGATAATGTTACGCTGAGTAAAATGATACCCAACATGTCATGCTTCAAAATTGCATCCGCTCGCGGAATGGTGACAAACTTTGCAACTTAAAAATCTCCATTGGCGACGTTTAAAAAATTCTACAGGTTAGCAGTTTTGTGTTACAGAGAAGGTCTAATGCTAGAATTGTTGCTCTCGCTCTAACGATTGCGGCAATACCTCACATGTGTGGTTTGAACACCGTTTTCATATGTGGGCGGGACTTACGTAAGCGTTCGCTTCTGCGCGCGAGCTCGGCGGGACGGAGCGCTTTACATTTTTTTTTTTTTAATTATTTATTTTTATTTTTACTTTTTATTTTAACACTGTTCTTTTAAAATGTATAGAACAGTAATATGACTCAATGCGGCTGAAATAGGCTTTTCCCACACACTTTGAAGATGATTTTAGAACAGTAATATTGCTCTATGCGGCTGAAATAGGCTTTTCCCACACACTTTGAAGATGATTTTAGAACAATAATCTTTCCCTTAAAGCAACAGCTGGAGGCTTTCCCTGTACAACTTGGAGATGATTTTAGAATCTAAAATCATCTCCTAGTTCTATAGGGAGAGGTTCCTACTGTTGCTTAAAGGGACAGATTATTGTTTCTTGCACAAAATTAAAAAGTGCATCTATATTGCTGGTTTAAAAAAAAAAAAAACAATTCCAAAAATAAAAAAAAACAGTGTTGGCTACCTCCTCCTCCTCCACCGCCACTTTCACCACCTTCTCAACCTCCAACTCCACATCCACCTCCATTTTTGATTTTTTTTATGTGATTTTAGGTTAAAAATTATTTTAAGTTATTTCCCTATCCCCATTTCTTTGTAGGGCACTTGTCCGACCCTTACCCCCATTTTCCTTCCTTTTGCAGATCTCTAGGACTTTCCAGGACTTTGTTACAGCCATTTTTGTGCCTAAAAGTTTGGGTCCCCATTTATTTCAATGGGGTTCGGGGTCCGGGTCAAAGTTCGGGTCAAGTCTGGACCCGAGCCCGGACTTTGTCCCGAAGTTTGGCCGGACCTGCAGAACCCGAACTTCCAGAGGTTCGCTCAACTCTACTGGTTATACCTCCCCTAAATATCATGTTCGTGTCACTTCTGCTATGGTATCAGACATGTTGGTTTGGGATGAATTTTTATATTCCTTAATGGTTGTTCCTTTTGGCAAACCCCTTTTCAAGATAATTCTGTCATTTCCTTGTTCACTGACGCAGCGGGGGCGTTTGGTTATGTGCTTACTATCAAGGGCATTGGTCAGCTTCTGTTTGGCCTCAGAGTTGGATTGATGGTGGTTTTACAAAAAATGTTGTCTTTTTGGAGCTATTTCCTATTTTAGTTTCATTGGAGTCATGGGATTATAGTTTTAAGAATTCACATTTGTTGTTCCATTCCGACAATAAGGATGTAGCCTACTCCGTAAATTGCTTGTCATCTAAATCATTGCCTGTTTTAGCCATCTTGCGACGCCTGGTCTTTAAATGTTTACAACTTAATTTATGGATTAAGGTTAAATACATACCTGGTTTTATGTTTAAATATTTTTATTGAGAAATAGAAAATGTCAAACAAAGAGTTACAGCCTTGACTCCCTAGGGGGCATAATGTAACAATCCACATCATAACAGGGAAAACTGCATTAATAGAACACACAGATTTAGCAGGAGGTGCAAATTTGTAGAGACCAACCCGGATCTTCCAGGAGTCATTGCTCCCAAAGACAGTCCCACAAAACCGTTGTGAGCGAGTTTGGGGGGGATGAGACCAGTTTCACCGAAGATTATCAAAAAGTCTTTGGTCATAAACGGATGTGCAAAAAGACCCCACCCCAGGAGACCCATCTATCAGGGGGGGGCTCCTCTCCGCCAGCCACCCCAATGGGAGCTAGCTGTGAGCTGGCGTTGGGAAAAACACACCCCCGATGCCAGGCTCTCCCTGAGGCTAGGCTTCCCCGGACCTCCCTCCCTCAAAAGGCAAAACAATATAGCTGGTACCCAGGAGAGGAAAGAGGGCCCTCGTCTCCCTGGAAATAGACACAATTCGGGACCAAACGATTTAACACAAGAGAAGGGAAGCCAATCGGTGTGTTTACAGGCTTTGGAGCTAGGGTTGGATCTGCATTATATAAACTCTTTGTTTTCCCTCATAATACGAAAAGCTCCTATTCTTAAACCACCCAAGGAGGTGGAAAGGGTGATACAGACTAAACGAAAATGGATGAGAGAGAAAGAGGAAAGTAGAGGGAAAGAAAAGGGAAGGCATACAAGGAGCTGTCAGAGTGGGCAGTATATGGTAAAAGGGAAAGCGGGCCCATTTAAACACTGCGGGGAGTTCCATTTCTCACAGCTTTATGCCCCTATACAAGGCCCATGGTTCCCAGATCGCCTCGAATTTCACGGTGGTATCCTTGATGGTGTGATAGATTTTTTCCTGGCAACAAATCCAGGAGATTTTTTTGGATAGCCTGCCTAGTTTGTACTGAATGTTTTTTCCATGCTCTGGCTAACGTAATTTTAGCTCCCGTTAGAATGAAGCCAATCAATGTCTGGGAGTTTCGGTTAACCTGGGGAATTTTCTGATTTAGCAAAGCAATTGCCGGGTCTTGGGTAATCTGGGTTCCCGTGATCTTTCTAATCAGCTGGAACATATGGTTCCAGAAACCTCTAATGCGTGGGCACTCCCAGAGGGTGTGAACCAGGGTCCCCTGATGGCCACAGTCCTTAAAGCATAAGGGGGAAGAAGAGGCAAATAATTTTGAGAGACGAGTAGGATAGGAATACCATCTGGTTATTACCTTCAGGTTGGCTTCCATGAGCGAAACATTGTGGAATCCCTTGAATGCCCTTGAGAAGTGATTATGCCACGTGTCATGTCCCAGTGGATATCGAGGTTTCTTTCCCATCGTGCCATATAGTTTGATTTATCTGTAGGTTCTGCTAACGCCGCATAGATGAGAAAAATTCCTCCCCTCGTGTCAGATAGTTTCGAGCACCACTGCTCATAAGGTGTGACCGTAAGGTGTTCACGCTTGGTGGGAAGGATGGAGTTTAAGAAGTGAGTGATTTGGAAAAATCTGAAAGTTTCTGAAGGTGGCATTTCTAGTGCATTTCTACAATGTCTAAGGGATAGTGGGCCAGAGGTGTTTATAAAATGCCAGATTCTATACAGCCCCTTGTTTACCCACCAGAGAAAGGCTTTTATTTCTTCCCCCGGTGGGAAACCAGGGTTGTGGTAAATGTGCGCTAATGGCACCCAGGGGGAAATCAGGGTCTTATGCTTGCGGAGTTTGTCGCCTAGAGCCAGAGAGTGGGAAAGAGTGGGAGCCAAAACGGGGGGCCTAATTTTGGGGTCGCACCAAAGTAAATAGTCTAGGGTATGCCCCGGGGTAGCTTGCCTCTCAATAGAGGTCCAATCAGGTTTTCACCAGTGGAGTGTATACTAAATATTTGGGCTAGTTGCGCTGCTCGGTAGTACCACCATAAGTTCGGTACCCCGAGACCCCCTTTCGTTTTGGGTCTAAAGAGGGTGCAGTTAAAAAATCTGCAGCCCTTTCGACCCCAAACAAATTCAGAGATGGCTGATTGCATGTTCGACAGCTTACTTTTGGGAATGTGTATAGGAAGTGCTCTGAAGTAGTAGAGAATTTGGGGCAGGAGGGTCATCTTCACTGCGTGTATTCTGCCAACCCAGGAGAGATTCTGTTTGGACCAGGTAGATAGGTCATATTTTAGTTTTTGGAACAGAGGAGGGTAGTTAACATTATAGGTTTGATCAAAAGAGGGAGGGATGTTGACGCCTAGATAAGGGATCGATTTTTCAGCCCATGTGAAGGGGAAGTTGGTCTTGAGGTTTTCTACCATATCAGGGGGAAGAGAAACGTTCATTGCTACTGATTTGGACATGTTTACTCTTAGCCCTGATAATTGTCCAAAGTCTGCTAAGATTTTGAGAAGGTTGGGAGTTGAGATTAAAGGGGACGTTATAAAGAGGAGCAGGTCGTCTGCAAATAGGGCGCATTTATGGGACTTGTGGCCGCAACTAACTCCCTGTATGTTCTGGTTCACTCTGATTGCTATTGCCAGCGTTTCGATTGCAATGGCGAAAAGCAATGGAGAGAGAGGACATCCTTGCCTAGTACCCCTTCTTATGGGGAAGGGCTCGGAAAGGTGTCCTCGAAATTTTATTCTAGCAGAGGGTTGCGAGTAAAGTGCATCCATTACTCCCAAAAAACTCCAGCCAAACCCCCATTCTCTTTAGTAAAGAGAAAAGATATTGCCAGGAGACAAAGGCCTTTTGGAGGTCTATCGCAAGCACAAGTCCTTCCTGCGGGCTCCTCTTCCCCCAGCCTGAGCGCATCAAGGATATTAGATCTATTGCTCTTCTGACCTGATCAGGGCCCTGCCTTCCTGGTATGAAGCCAACCTGGTCTCTCTCAATGTACCCGCTTATGAAGGACGCAAGGCGATTAGCGTAAATTTTGGTCAGGATTTTAATTAGTGATATTGGTCTATAATTATTTACTATAGAGTGGTCCTTGTCTGGCTTCGGAATCACTGACATAAGTGCCAGGTTGGTTGCCAGATCCAGCCTCTGGCCTTTTCTTAAGGAATTGAAGTATCTAGATAGGTAAGGGGCTAAGGATTGGCAACATTTTTGATAATACAGGTTGGCGAACCTGTCTGGGCCAGGTGAGGATTTAGTCTTAAGGTTTTTGATTACTTTTACGATCTCATCCTCCGTAATAGGATCCTCTAACAATGATTTGTGCTGGTTATTAAGAGTCGGGAGGGGGATATTCTCGAGGAGGGCCTCGGATTGTTGAAAGGGCATGGTTGTGTCAGGGTTAAATCATTTTGAGTAAAACCTCCTGAAAGTTTCAAGAATTTTTAGGGGATTTTGAGTAACTGAACCCTCCCATGATTTGATTTTGGGGGTGTCTACAGCCCTATATTTGGTTGAGAGTTTTGATGCTAGGTTGGTGCCAATTTGATCTTTAGTGCAGTATAGCTTCCCTAGGGACCACTAGACATACTTTTCAGCTGTAGTGGTTAATTTCAGGTTGAGTTCTAGTTTGACTCTGTTAAGGTTAGCGAGAGATTCTTTAGTGGGTCGACGCTTATGTATCTTGCTGAGGTGCAGAAATTCCCCTTCAAGCCTTGTGATTTCCGTCATCCACTCCTTTTTAAGTTGGGAACCTAGCTGAATTAATCTGCCCCTCATGACTGCTTTGTGTCCCTCCCACAGGGACCCCAGGGAAATATCAGTTGAGTCGTTAAGCAGAAAGTAATCTTTCAGGTCCTTGTCTAGCATAGCGACCCTGATCTGATCGTTTAACCGCTTGCCGACCGCTGGTCGGCAATTGACGGCGACAAAGTGGCTCTGTAACGCAAATCGCAGTCATACGACGGCGGGCGCGATACAGAGCCACTGTGAGCGCGCGCGCGCCGCCGCTCACTGTGTTCGTGGGGCCAGGGAGCGGGTGCGGCGGCTTCGATTGCCGCCGGCCACCCGCGATGCCCCCCCGGAGCGAATGAGCGGAGGTCCGTGTAAGTAAACACGGACCTCCGCTCTGTGTAAGGGGGAAGGGCTGTGATCACAGCCTTCCTTTACGTGAAGGCTGTGACCACTTCCCTTCCCCAGCTAGGCAAGCCCCCATACAGT
>BLSH010213159.1:89623-103599 GCA_018402905.1 Glandirana rugosa | reverse complement strand
GCACGCTCCTGTTCTCCCCCTGCCAGCTGCTGATTATTGGGCGTCTTGTGGCCGGTCCGCTCCACAAAGCGGTCCATGGAGTACCGTGGAGCTGCAGTAGGGTGTGGATGACGTGTCTGGTCGGGTACGCTCCGGATTAGTGGCAGATTTTTGGGCGAGGGAGCGGAGCTGATGCCTCCTAGCTCCTCTCCATGCGGCGCTGGAACCGGAAGATCGTGAGAAGCCTTTAGGGGTAGCTCAGTATGCCTCTGCTTGGGTCTGGGGTGTCAGCAGGGCAACAGGGCAGTGGAGGGAGGTTTGAGTAGCCGCCGATCCGTGCCGCCCGTTCCGGCGCGTGTAGGCCGCAAAGCCGCGGCCTCAATTTTCGGCCGCGCGGATGGCTGCCAGCGATCGGCCCGAGAAAGGGCTTAAAATGTAGCGTGGAGTCTGGGGGTTAAGGCTATGGTGGTTTGGAGCCTCACCTCACTGCCCAGCGGTCAGATTCCTGGTGATTATCTCGGTGGTCGGCGGAACTCTCTCATAGCACGTCTGCTCGAGCCGACGTCAGGCCACGCCCCCCGGGATTAAGTTTTTAATCAGGGTTTTCACTGTCCCCTGAACGTCTTGTACTGATTCTGGAATGCCCCTGACGCAGAAATTATAGCGTCTGCTCCTGTTTTCAAGTTCATCAATTTTACTGAGCGCAATGTCAAGTTGATTTTGAAGAGTTTGAATGCAGGAGGAATTCTGTATTACTCTGAATGTTGTCTGGTCAAAAGACTGCTCCAATGTGTAAATACGAGATCCCAGGCCTGAGATCTCTGCTTTAATAGAAGCCATTATTTGCTCAGCATTCTGCTTGAGGCCTGCAGACAGCATCTCTGAAAATCAGCAATTGTCCTAGGTCATGGTGAGCTGATAGCACAGAAGAGGTCTGTTGTATGAGGACTTTGGAGCTTTCAGGAGTGTTTAGTAATGGAGAGTTCAGGTAGTCTGCCTCCGTGTCCCTCAGGAGGGATTCAGTGGACGCTGGGAAGGCTTGTCAGGTAGGAAGGAGGCCATTCAGGTGTAGCTGGGTCCCCTATGGGGAGTGCGGTGTCCCCTGGAGTGGGCTTTCCCTGCATACTGACCTCTGCCATGCTTCTAACCTCGTGTGCGGCCGCCATCTTGGGCCCCTCCGACGGGCCTGAATCGAAACAAAGTTGCCTCTGGGCTTCCCATTTGGGAAGCGCATCGGGCATCAGAAGCGTTCCCCTCTGGTCCTGAGCACTGTGTCAGTGTGAGCCGGCCGTTCAACAGCTCATTCCGTGTCGCGGGGCCGTTGTTAGGCCGGAGCGGTGCAGAGCTCCCGACTAGTGCGTCTCATAGTTACATAGTTAGTCAGGTTGAAAAAAGACACATGTCCATCCAGTTCAACCAAAAAAAAAAAAAAAACATTTTTACATACATATATATATATATATACACACACATATATATATATATATATATATATATATATATATATATATACATATACATACACACATACACAACCAAATAATCCCATATACAATCCTTCACCCACAGTTGATCCAGAGGAAGGCAAAAAACCCCAGCAAAGCATGGATCCAATTTGCTATAACGGGGGAAAAAATTCCTTCCTGATTCCCCGAGAGGCAATCGGATTCACCCTGGATCAACTTTACCTAAAAATGTTAGTACCCAGTTATATTATTTACATTAAGGAAAGAATCCAGGCCTTTTTTAAAGCAATCAACTGTGCTGGCCAAAACCACCTCTGGAGGGAGTCTATTCCACATTTTCACAGCTCTTACTGTGAAGAAACCTTTCCGTATTTGTAGATGAAATCTTTTTTCCTCTAGACGTAAAGAGTGCCTCCTTGTCCTTTGTGATGACCTTAAAGTAAATAACTCCACACCAAGTTCACTATATGGACCACTTATATACTTGTACATGTTGATCATATCCCCCCTTAATCTCCTCTTCTCAATAAATTCAGATCCTCTAATCTTTCCTCATAGCTGAGCTCCTCCATGCCTCTTATTAGTTTGGTTGCCCTTCTCTGCACTTTCTCCAGTTCCCCGATATCCTTTTTGAGAACAGGTGCCCAAAACTGAACTGCATATTCCAGATGAGGTCTTACTAATGATTTGTACAGGGGCAAAATAATGTCTCTGTCTCTGGAGTCCATACCTCTCTTAATACAAGAAAGGATTTTGGTTGCTTCGCCTGGAGTCCCGCGCATGCGCACCTATTCATACCTGGTTTTACTAATGTTATTGCAGATTCTCTTTCATGTTTTCAGTTGGAACGTTTTTATCAGCTGGTCCCGGATGCAGATCCGCAAGGGTTCACTTGCCCGGAAAATTTATAGTCCATCATTTACCATCTGTGACTGTTGCTTTTCAGAATTCTCTCATGAACTCCATGTGGGTCACTTATAAGGCCGCATGGAATTTGTGGTGTGGATTCTTGCGATCGCTTGACATAAAATGTGTTACTTTTTCTGAAAATGTAATTCTTTTATTTCTTGAGTCATTGACTACATAATTATTCTTATAATCCTCCTTTCCTCCTTGTTCACAGTTATTCTTGGTTAAGCAGGCCTCGAAAGACCATCGTAAAAAACACAGTTTCATTGCAGATACCAGAGTTCCTGTGACGTCTCTTCTTTTGAAACATTTGTTATTGGCATCCTCTGTGGCTTGTTTTTCCCCCGAGGAAAGCCTCCTTTACCAGGTTGCCTTTAATTTATGTTTTTTTGGTGCATTTCGGATTTCTAAATTGTTACTTAAATCATTCAGTACGGCTGGTAGTTTTGTTCTCTGATATTTGTATGGGCCAGTCTTTTGTGCAAATTTTGTTGCGTTACAGCAAAACAGATCAATTGGGTAGAGGGCATTGGATTGTGATTTGCCAATTACATGGATCTCCCATTTGTGCGTATTCGTTGCTTTCAAAATATTTACTTCACCGCCCTCTGATATCTAATCATTTGTTGATCCACAACTCTGATCTGCCCCTTACCCAATATCAATTCTCTGCTGTATTAAAAAATGCTTAATTCATTTAGGTTTGGGCCATTTGCATATCACAAGCCATTTTTTCCGTATAGGTGCTGCAACAGAAGCATCCATGTTAGTGCTTCCTGTTGATGTTATTAAGAATATAGGAGGGTGGAAGTCTGAATGTTATCAAACTTATATAAGACCTAATGTATGTACCTTCTGATTTTAGGTTCTACTTGCATTGTTTAAATTATTGTTCACTTGTATGTGTATTGGGCACACCGTCGAGCAGCAAATAGAACTTATGGAGCTAATCTTACTTTTGA
Organism: Glandirana rugosa; assembly: GCA_018402905.1. Taxonomy (NCBI): domain Eukaryota; kingdom Metazoa; phylum Chordata; class Amphibia; order Anura; family Ranidae; genus Glandirana; species Glandirana rugosa. The sequence continues at coordinate 100,283 of BLSH010213159.1, read as the reverse complement.
TCCTACGGATATTCATTTTTTTTGGTATGGCTATAGAGGCTTATCCTGGTTTAATATGAAGTCATATCTCCCTCATTAACTTTCGTCCTTTATCCAGCCAAATGTTATTTTACTTCATTTAGCAAGGAATGATTTAGGTCTGTTTAAAACATTTGATTTAATAGTGCAAATGAAAACTGATTTTTTTAAACTTGCATGCACTCCTACCGTCTACGGTTTTAATTTTCTCTGAGATAATACCCAGATTGGCTTGGTTATGTAACCCCCGAGCTTTTACATCTAGAAAAAATACATAAACGGGTCAACAGGATTATGTGCACGTTTTTACCTTCGGCACAAGGTTTCTCTTTCCGGCATTTTGAATTAGAAGGAGGAATTCAAGGTCTTTACCGTCTTGATTTAATCTATCTTTCAGATATTGGCAATGACATTTTAAACTTGGATTTTCAAACCTGTGTTGAATTGGCCATGGTTCGGTTGGGGTGCCAGACTTCTTGATCATCACCTGGCATTGGGGATATTTGTTATTCATAAAATAATATAGTTCGAGCTTTAATGGCTGAACTATTGACTGGTATGATACGTTTAATAGTTGGTATGGTTATTGTGTTTTTAATAATATGTCGTATTGGTATATTTCACATATGGTAAGCTATAACAATAACAAAGGACCACGGCCAATTTATCCACATTAAATGTTGTTACACTAAATTGTTAAACTTTATATGATTTGTCATTGTCTTTTTTGAGTTTTAAATAGAATTACATTTTGTGATCATTCTCTAGTCCGATAAATGGCAGGAAAGCTAAATAGTGAAACCTGACTATAGGACTTGGAATGACACATAAAAAATCTGTTATTAATTTTAAATACTGTTTGGTTGTTTACTTACCTGAATAAACTTTATTCTACCCATCAAAGATACAATGTTTTTTTTTTTTGTCGAGGTCCTTTGTTATGTGTATTAAATCCTGCTTAGAAGGGGGATATTTGTTATTCATAAAATAATCTAGTTCGAGCTTTAATGGCTGAACTATTGACTGGTACGTTAAATAGTTGGTATGGTTATTGTGTTTTCAATAATATGTCGTATTGGTATATTTTACATATGGGAAGCTATAACAATAACAAAGGACCACGGCCAATGTATCCACATTAAATGTTGTTACTCTAAATTGTTAAACTTTATATAATTTGTCATTGTCTTTTTTGAGTATTAAATAGAATTCAATTTTGTGATCATTCTCTAGTCCCATTCTATTGGGGTCCAGCACCAAAAGCATTGGTGTTTCCACAACCCACACACATTGCAGTTGGTGGGTCCATGGCTGCTTTTCAGTCCAATAGTAGATATTGAATCTGACCACTGCTGTAAGATGTCAATCAAAAATAAAACAAACCTAATTGGGAACTAGTATCTCAGTTCCCCATTAGGATCCAGCTACCCAGCAACAAGTAATTTGCTAAATATGGCCATTGCTATAGTTGAATAATGATGTTATTTACATTTAGTATTCAGCCGGCAATCTTCTGGCCTACAGCTCAATGGGGCTAGGGATACAGCTATAGTATCTCACAAAAGTGAGTACACCCCTCACATTTTTGTAAATATTTTATTATAGCTTTTTTTGTGACAACACTGAAGAAATGATACTTTGCTACAATGTAAAGTAGTGAGTGTACAGCTTGTATACCAGTGTGCATTTGCTGTCCCCTCAAAATAACTCAACACACAGCCATTAATGTCTAAACCACTGGCAACATAAATAAGTACACCCCTAAGTGAAAATGTCCAAACTGGGCCCAATTAGCCATTTTCCCTTCCTGATGTCATGTGACTCAATAGCGTTACAAGGTCTAAGGTGTGAAGGGGTAGCAAGTGTGTTAAATTTGGTGTTATCCCTCTCACTCTCTCATACTGGTCGCTGGAAGTTCAACATGCACCTTATGGCAAAGAACTCTCTGGGGATCTAAAAAAATAATTGTTGCTCTACATAAAGATGGCCTAGGCTATAAGAAAATTGCCAAGACCCTGAAACTGATCTGCAGCACAGTGGCCATACAATGGTTTAACAGGAGAGGTTCCACTCAGAACAGGCCTCGCCATGGTCGACCAAAGAAGTTGAGTGCACATGCTCAGCATCATGTCCAGAGGTTGTATTTGGGAAATAGACGTATGAGTGCTGCCAGCATTGCTGCAGAGGTTAAGGGGTGGGGGGTAAGCCTATCAGTGCTCAGACCATATGCCGAACACTGCATCAAATTGGTCTGCATGGCTGTCATCCCAGAAGTTAGCCTCTTCTAAAGATGATGCACAAGAAAGCCCGCAAACAGTTTGCTGAAGACAAGCAGAATAAGGACATGGATTACTGGAATTATTTCCTGTGGTCTCAGGAGACCAAGAAAAACATATTTGGTTCGTATGGTGTCAAGCATGTGTGGTGACAACCAGGTGAGTAGTACAAAGACAAGTGTGTCTTGCCTACAGTCAAGCATGGTGGTGGGAGTGTCATGGTCTGGGGCTGCATGAGTGCTGCCGGCACTGGGGAGCATGAATGTCAACATGTACTGTGACATACTGAAGCAGAGCATGATCCCCTCTCTTCGGAGACTGGGCTGCAGGTCAGTATTCCAACATGGTAACCACCCCAAACACACCACTGCCTTGCTAAAGAAGCTGAGGGTAAAGGTGTTGGACTGGCCAAGCATGTCTCCAGACCTAAACCCTATTGAGCATCTGTGGGGCATCCTCAAATGGAAGGTGGAGGAGCGCAAGGTCTCTAACATCACCGTCTCAGTGATGTCGTCATAGAGGAGTGGAAGAGGACTCCAATGGCAACCTGTGAAGCTCTGGTGAACTCCATGCCCAAGAGGGTTAAGGCAGTGCTGGAAAATAATGGTGGCCACACAAAATATTGACACTTTGGGCTCAATGTTGACATTTTCACTTAGAAGGTGTACTCACTTTTGTTGCCAGCGGTTTTGACATTAATGGCTGTGTTGAGTTATTTACACCGTTATATAACCTGTGCAGTCACTACTTTACATTGTAGCAAAGTGTCATTCCTTCAGTGTGGTCGCATGAAAAGATATAATAAAAGATTTACAAAAATGTGAGGGGTGTACTCACTTTTGTGAGATACTGTATATGCAGGAAGCTGTCACGTCCATGACAGTTTTCCAGGGTAGACATGGCCATCCCTTAGTACTGGCATACCTCTGTACATTATTTTAAAGCTGGTCTTAATTGCTACCAGTGTTACAATTGAGAATTGGTACCAATTCTTTAAGAGTTTATCACTGCCAGATTCTTAAAGTGTCAGAAGTAAGGGCTACCTGATTTTGCCACATGTGTTGTTAATGATAACTACACTGGTGCAAATGTTTGCCAGAATTAGATGCAGGAAGTTTTTAAAAGGAACTACCACCAAAAATCTGTTCTCAGAACTATTTTGAATTCACTTAACAGTTATAAATAGAATTTATGCAAGCAAAAAATTAAACCCTAATTGACCCAATTTTAAAGTTAAGTGGTTCTAAAGGCAGAATATTTTTTTTATCTTAAGGTATTCTATGCAATATGATAAAAAATCTTTTGTGTGTAGCAGCCCCCCTCAGCCCCCTAATAGTTTCCTGAGCCCCATCTTGGTCCCTCAATGTTGCACGAGAGACTCAGGTGTTTGGGACTCTCTCTCCTAAATGGCTGAGGCATACAGTGAGTGCTATTGGCTCAAAGTCAATGAGCCAGTGAGGAGAGAGAGGGGGCAGGCCAGTGGCGTAACTAAAACCTTCAGGGCCCTTGTGCAAGAAACCATGAAGAGCCCCCCTGACTCCTAGCCATGGCCCTTCTTTCTGAGCCCAGTGCGGAATGCCAGGGCCCAGTTGAAGTACAACTTTTGTTCTCCCTGTGCCTGCATGGATTTCCTCCGGGTACTCCGATTTCCTTCCACACTCCAAAGACATGCTGGTAGGTTAATTAGATCTTGTCTAAAATTGTCCCTAGTATGTGTATGTATGCATGTGAGTTAGGGACCTTAGATTGTAAGCTCCTTGATGGTAGGGACTGATGTGAATGCACAATGTCTATGTAAAGAGCTGCTTAAAGTGACAGCACTCTATAAGTACCTAAAATAAATAATAAATGTTTGTGACCCTGGTAGTTCCGCCACTGTCAGTAGTTTTTAATTTTTGATATTTATTTTTTTTTTACCATTTTTTTTTTACAGTATTCATTTCTAAATGATCTAAATAGAGCTATGATGTTCCACCTTCGAGACAGAGAAAGGAGATTGAGGACACAGCCCTCAATCTCCATCTCTTTAGCCTGTCTATTCATAAACTGAAGCATAGGTGTGCGCGGCCTATTGCATTAGGGTGTGCACCACATGTGTGTGTGTGTGTGCATGTATGCAAGTGTTTATATACTGTACACATACAGCAGAGCCAGTCAGTGGGATATTCCTGTCTGCACATTGATCTCTCCACTGCCACAGTGAAAGAGAAGTGCAGAAGCACTTCTCTTATGGGAAAGATGGCCAGAGGGAGATCTTTCCCATCTCCATTTCTGCACACAGAGCGATAATGCCAGGGCTTTTTTCCTCAGAGAATAAGTGCAGGAGCTGAAGCACACTCTGCATTGTTGAGGGGGGGGGGTGTGCCAAAACAAATGGTGAATGTAACCAAATGTCACTAACAGTGGGAGGGTCTTAAAGGGGCATTTTTAAATACGAGGAGAGCGCTACATACATATATATTTTATGTGGGGGGAATTCTTTTAAGTACGGCATGAATAGTGGTATTTGCAGGAAAGGAGTGTAATTTGTTTGATGGTGTGTGCAGGAAATGAGTGCAGTGTGTATGGAAATGTGTTAACAAAATGAGGGTATGATAGCGGGTAGGATGTACAGGGAGAGGAGTGTGGAGTGTATGGCAGTGGGTAGGATGTACAGGGAGAGGAGTGTGGGGTGCATGGTGGTGGGTAGGATGCTCAGAGTTCAGAAGAGGAGCACGGAGTGTATGAAGGTACATGGTGTAAATAAGTACTAATTCAATGCTCCATTACTCCATCACTGCAAGGTCATTGGACAGTGGCATGGTCATGCAAAGAGGCAGCAACTGATGTTAGCTGCAGCCAAACACCTTCCTACAATCTTCCTGCATACTCACCCCCCTTCTCCCCCTCTACCTCTGCCGACTTACCTCCCCATACACATCCTGGAAAGAACTACTGTCTACCAGCAGGATCTCTGGGCAGTTATCTCTTTACCTGCCTTTGTGCACTGCACATATCAGGAACAGCAGCTGGCAGATGTGGCTCTGCCTCCACCTCTGAGCTCACTTTGCAGCCGGCACTAGAGCACACTGATTGAGACCGCTGCAGAATGCTGGAGGACGGAGGGTGGATTATGTGCAAGGTGAAGGTTTGTTCTGATGCTGAGCGCTGTCACTTGTAGAGGCTGGGTCTCTGTCTACAAGTGACACTAGAAACTGGCAAGCATAGAGCTGATGCCGTGTGTAGTGGAACTCTTCTGCAAAGGAAGGAAGCTGGAAGAGGAGCAGCGGGTGCAGCTCACGGCTGCATATAGCGGAATCGATCTCTCCATATGCCTTCTGCAGCTGCTGAATGCCTGCGGGAGTGAGAGGAGGAGCGGGCATTCAGCAGCAGCAGGAGGCATATGGAGGGATCGATTCTGCTATATGCAGCCGTGAGTTGCCAACCAACGCTCCTCTTCCAGCTTCCTTCCTTTGCAGAAGAGTTCCGCTACACCCGGCGTCGGCTCTATACATGCCAGTCTCTAGTGTCACTTGTAGACAGAGACACAGCCTCTACAAGTGATAGCAGAACAAACCTACACCACCGCTCCTCCTATCCAGGTTTACAGGGGGGGACATGGCCCCCCACAGCATGGGGCTGGGTCGCAATCACGACCCCTATAAGTACGCCCCTGGGGCAGGCTCTAGCCATGGCTCCATGTCTAAATGGACACACAGAGCATCGGCTCAGCTCAGCTCAAAAACAGGGACCCTGGATAAAAAAATGATGGTAGTTCTATTTTTTTTTCATGCAATATAAAGCCCCATACACACGATGCAAAATTTGTATGGTAATTTTCGTACGACGAACGATCTGCTGATTTTCGGTTCATTAGTATGGTGCTTTCGACAGCCGATTCTGATTTTTCTGATGAAAAAAGCTGGATGTGCAGACTATAACATTTTCTCTTCCGTTCACTGACAGACGCAGCCTTCTTATGACACATGGGGTTATGCTCATCCTACTAGGAGTAGCCTAGGCAAAACAAACAAAAGTGTAGGTTGGCCCCTCCCAGGGGGCCGTCCTCACTTTAGCATATAATCCCCCTGCTCTGTACAGCACATCAGTTTTTATTTGCCTAGTGCAAGGAGTAGACCTGGTTCCCTATGGGAGCAGCTATCTCCTGAAGATTCATCTAAGGAAGACTGCTATCAAGAAGCTGGCTGGTGATATAGAGGATATCTTGAATCCTAATCTTTCCCCAGTCCGGCCAACACTATGCGAACCCCCTTAGGGGGGCCCACCGCATAGCGCCCGTTCCGTGCGGGCGGCCAGTGGCTAAAACCCACTAGAGCCCAGTGACTGGTTCGCCTGTCCAGTGGCCTGGCCAGCAGCATGCCTTCTTGCGGGGAGGTAGGTCTGCTCCGGGTGGCTACCCGATGTGCCCGTCGGATTGGTGAGTGAACCCCTCTTCCGCCCTAGAGGCATGGAGAGTAGGCACCTGGGCAGCTCTGTGGTGGTCAGCCAGTGGGGGGGCCTGTTAGAGGCCTTCCCCCCACTCTCCCTCCCCCCTCAATCCCCCACAGGCACCTTTGCACTAACCGTTCGAATCTGCACCGACCGTCCGGAGCAATGTGTTAGGTGGGTCGTCGCCATTGGATTTTGGAGCACCGCTCGTTCGTGGCCGACAGCACGTGTGTAATGGCAGCGTCCATTGTTTGAGAACCATGTGGTTTCCAGCCTGCTCTCTGGCGGCCTCCAGTGGTCGATTGGGAGAACTGCAGTCCTTGTGAAGGAAGTCCTTAAAAACGGGTGTGGGCTTCCGGTTTTTGCTTGGACAGCATGGCTGACACACAGTAACAAGCTCCTGACGTGCAGCAGTTCGTGGGCTTTGCGTTTCGGATGGAGTGCTGAGGCATCAAACAACAAGTATAGCTGGCGCTTCCTGGGTGCTGGTAGCGGTGGGTGTAATCCGCCTGGGTCTCCCTGGTTGATTTGTGGGGTAGAGGTGGTGGTTACACAGCGGGGGGTGCCGGGCTGAGATGTCAGAGGCCGGCATATCTATGGCAGGGGTACCTGCAGATCTACAGTCCACCCCAGGAGCATTTGTGTCCTTGGAACAGCTGAGGGCGGTGTTTGGGGAGTTCCTCCCCCGGGCAGGGGTGCCCGTTCCGAGGGGCCCCCAGAAGCACCCACCCCCCCTCTTTCCTCAGGGGAGGATTCAGATCTAGAAAGTGCTTCAGTGGTCACACTTGTGGATCTTTCAGAGGGTGAGCCACCTTCAGAGGGCGAAGAGGATCAGGAGGCTCCTAGTTCGCAGGATAAAGTGATAGTGGAAACACTGATCCCTGATATTCGCGACTCTATGCGACTGGACCAAACAGGGGAGTCGCATGAGTCCGCATATGTTTGTGGACCGCTTAGACCCCCTAGGTCCCCTAGGGCTTACCCTTATGATCAGGTGTTTGAACAGGCAGTGTTCAAGGAATGGCGTAAGCCACCAAGTTCCTTGGCTTTGCCTAAAAGCTTTGCTGTTCGCTACCCCTTTGAGGAAAGCTTTACTAAGAGATGGGCTTCCCCGGTGGTGGACCCTGCCGTGGCTCGTGTGAATAAGGCAACCACCATCCCCTTGGAGGGGTCGCCATCCTTTAAAGAAGAGGCCGATCGCCGCACAGAGACAGTGTCTAAAGCACTATTCTTGTTGGCTGGGTCAGCCATGCGGCCAGCGCTAGCAACTGCTATGGCGGCACAGTCTCTTCGTGAGCATGCTGCCACACTGCGCACTAGTTTGTCAGGTGAATTTGCACAGGCTGAAGTACAGCGAGTGCAACATTTGGAAGAAGGTCTCCGCTACATATGCCACGCTGCTTTGGATCTTCTCCCCATATTGTCAAAAATGTCTGTTTTTTCAATTGTTATCAGGCGGGTGCTGTGGCTCCGCTCTTGGTCGGGCAACCAGGCTTCAAAGAAAGCTCTGGCAGACCTGCCCTTTCAGGGAGGGCCTCTGTTTGGCCCACAGTTGGATAAAATTATTAAGGATTTCACGGGAGGGAAGAGTACTTTCCTTCCAGAGCCGAAGCGACGAGATCTTCGTCGTAGGCAGGGTCCTGTTTCTTCTGGTCAGAAGAAGTTTTTTCGGGCACCAGACCCAGCGGGCAAAGCTGGGAAGGCGTTCACGGGCCACAGCAAGAGGCCCTGGCAGCGTAAGTCCGAAAAAGCGGAGGACAAGTCTGCCTCCGCATGATGGGTTGCCCCCAACTGCCTCACGGGGGGGGCGGTTTCTGGGAGTTGCAAGCAGCTCTCTGCCCCCAGAAAAAGTCCTTCCTTTCAAACTTGAGGCTCCCGCAGGAGCGTCGGGGGGCGCTTCTAGGCGCCGATCAGGCGCTCAGCAGTCAGAAGTCATCATTAACGCTGGCTTGCCGGCTGGAGTACCTGGGTCTGTTTCCGGACACCGTACAGACTGGGGTGTTCCTAACACCGAGCAAGCGTCTAACGCTGTGATCGCGCCAGTGGTTCTCCTTACGGTTCTGTATATGGGTGTTGGGGCTCAGGGTGTCGACTTGCGAAGCGATACCTTACGCCCAGAACACTCGGCTCCTGCGAGAGGCAATGTTGTCACGGCGGGACAAATCTCCTCTATCCCTGGACAGGCCGATCAGGTCGGAGTGTCAGTCCCGGGAACCCTTGGTTTGGGGGATTCAGGTTCCTGCCCTAAAGGGGGGGAGAAATTGTCCTCCCCTCAATTGGTCGATATAGGTACCGGAACTGAGAGCGAGCAGGCTTTACATGTCCTGTTGGACAGTGAGGCTGCGCCGCCCGGATCTGGTTCGGTTGGACAATGCCACGGAGGTGGCGTAGGTAAACCATTAGGGCGGAACAAGAAGCACAGCAACAGCCGCGGACGTGGCTCTGATCCTTCGGGGGGCAGTGCTTCACAGGCCTCGGGGTCAGTATCGGTTGCTGTACATTTTTCCTCCTTTAACCAGGTATTGAGGGAGAGGGGTGTCTCTGACTCCGTAATCCCTACTATGATAAAAGCACGCAAGAGTTCCTCACGTAAGATTTATCATAGGACCTGGAAGGCCTATATTACCTGGTGCGAGGCAGGGGGTTGGAACCCCCGCTCTTATAGAGTATCCAGAGTACTGGCATTTTTACAGCAAGGACTGGACAAGAACCTGGCGTTAAATACGCTTAAAGGGCAGAGTTCGGCCCTGGCGGTTCTTTTTCAACGGCCCTTGGCGTCTCATTCATTGATCCATACATTCGTACAGGGTGTACGTCATGTGGCTCCTCGGATACGGTCGCCTTTGGCACCGTGGGATTTGAATCTGGTGCTTTCTGTGTTGCAGAAGCCACCATATGAAAGAATTAGGGACATTCCCTTAGTTGTTGTCGCAGAAGGTGGCCTTTCTGGTGGCTATCACATCCGCCAGGCGGGTGTCGGAGTTAGCTGCATTATCCTGCAGGTCACCTTACTTGGTCCTCCATAAGGACAATTCAGTTCTGCGGCCTTCCCCTTCGTCTCTTCCGAAGGTGGTTTCTCCCTTTCATTTAAATGAGGATACTGTTCTCTCCTCATTGTGCCCGCACCCGTCACATCCCAAAGAAGTTGAGCTGCATTCTTTGGATGTGGTGCGGGCCTTGCGGGTGTATTTAAGTTCTACAGCTTCCTTTCGGAAGTCTGATTCTTTATTTTTGCTGACGGAAGGGTCACGCAAAGGTATGACGGCCTCGTCAGCTACCGTATCTCGTTGGATACGGAAGACCGTGACTCATGCATATGAGATTCGGGGTAAGGTTCCCCCATTCCCAGTCACGGCTCATTCCACCAGGGCAGTTAGTACTTCCTGGGCGTTAAGACACCAGGCCTCGGTGTCTCAGGTGTGCAAGGCAGCTACTTGGGCCTCAGTGCACACGTTTACTAAGTTTTACAAAATTGATGTTTCGGCATCCTCGGATGCTGCTTTTGGCCGCAAGGTATTGCATGCGGCAGTATAGGCGCGGTTAGCGCCGCCTGAGAGGGCGTCTTTCTGTTGGGTACAGTTGTTATGATTTGCCCACCCCTCTTGATTGGCACAGCTTTGGGATGTCCCCATGTGTCATAAGAAGGCTCCGTCTGTCAGTGAACGGAAGAGAAAAAGGGATTTTTTGTATAACTTACCGTAAAATCATTTTCTCTGAGTTCACTGACAGACGCAGCACCCACCCCTCTGCGTTGGTTTTGTACGGCTTGTTACGAACTGATGTGCTGTACAGAGCAGGGGGATCATATGCTAAGGTGAGGACGGCCCCCTGGGAGGGGCCAACCTATACTTTTGTTTGTTTTGCTTGGCTACTCCTAGTAGGATGAGCATAACCCCATGTGTCATAAGAAGGCTGCAGACAGTCACTTGAGTCTCTTT
>BLSH010213159.1:77510-89613 GCA_018402905.1 Glandirana rugosa | reverse complement strand
TCATAAGAAGGCTCCGTCTGTCAGTGAACGGAAGAGAAAAAGGGATTTTTTGTATAACTTACCGTAAAATCCTTTTCTCTGAGTTCACTGACAGACGCAGCACCCACCCCTCTGCATTGGTTTTGTACGGCTTGTTACGAACTGATGTGCTGTACAGAGCAGGGGGATTATATGCTAAGGTGAGGACGGCCCCCTGGGAGGGGCCAACCTACACTTTTGTTTGTTTTGCCTAGGCTACTCCTAGTATAACCCCATGTGTCATAAGAAGGCTGCGTCTGTCAGTGAACTCAGAGAAAAGGATTTCATGGTAAGTTATACAAAAATCCCTTTTTTGTCGAATATTACCACACCTCCGATTTTTGTATTATTAGTATGGTTTTAGTCCGAAAAAAATCGTAAGAGCAAGAATACACATGCTCAGATACGAAAGAATACATACAAAACAATTCAACACATTACATCACTTCTGAAGTTGAATTCGGTCGTATAAGAGTTTTCGTATAGTTAGTGACCTCTTCACTTTCGACATAAGACATCCATAAAAAAAATCTGAAAATCGGATTGTGTATACGAGGCTTTAGTGCATTGGTTCAAATACAATTTTTCAGTAACTAAGACAGATCTTTTTTTTTTTTTAAAGTTAATGCACACAAAAAAATGAGTGCATACAAATGTAATATATTTTTGTAAACATAAAAGAGGAGGTTGCACTCAGTAAATTGAGACAAAACACTAAAATTGTGTGCACCCGTAAAATGTTGAGAAGCTTTGGTACACAAAATGTCCTATAAGCAATGCTTTAAAAGCCTTTACAGCTCATCATTTTATTTATTTATTTTATTTATTACAGGTACTTATATAGTGCTGTCAATTTGCTCAGTGCTTCACATATATTTTTCATTCACATTAGTCCCTGCCCTCAAGGAGCTTATAATCTAAGGTCCCTAACTCGCATACTCATTTTTGAGTTAACCATAAATGATGGCCCTAACATTATTGCTTTGGCTCTGACATGTGTGGCAATATGTAACATGTAGTGCAGGGGGCGTGGCCTGGACTCCGAGGACGCTGGACGTGTTCTGGGAGAGCTCTGATCTCCCAGGCACAATCTAACACCATCCTACCATCCAGAAGACGGGTGAGCACCCGAAACCCACCTAAATAGTACCCCCACACCTCCCTCTACACTCTGGACTATCTATTCTGACCACCCGCGCCCGACCCCCGCCGTGTCCAAAATCGAGGCCGCGGCTTCATTTGCGGCCTAGGCCCCAGCTGCTTGGATCCCTCCTCCTGCGGCTATCCTGAGACCCCCGACCGCGGATCAAGGCCCCTGGGACACCGCATACCCCCCTGCAGACCGGGCCTAAAATCCCTTTTACGCCCGCGCGCCCGCAAATTTAGCCCGCTGCTTCACCTCTGACTAGGCCGCAACCGCTTGAAAGATCACCCTGGGCCTGTGAGCTCACACAATAGCGGGGCAGACTGTTTTGGGGACTATAACACCCCCCTCATTCCCTACAACGGGCCGATCAATACTCTGGGACTCCTGCTTCACTAGGCCTGGACTCAGAGAGACAGTCAATTCAATAACCTGCTCTTGTTCCTCCCCAATTGAACTCCCATGATGATGACAACTTAACTTAGGGCCGGTGGCACCGTGGGGGGAGCAGCGCCCTTCTTTCCTCTGGGGTACTTACCCCCTGTTTGACTTTGTGATGGGCAAAATTGCCCGCCAACTACCCTTCTCTAGCGCCCCATACTCTCAACCGGGCCGTAATCTACCTGACCTCTTCCGCTCCCAACCTCCCTCTGCTCCTGAGCCTTCTACCTCCCACCCGTCTACATCCGCCATGGCTCGCAGGCAGTCAGAAGGCGTACAGAAGAACAAACACACTACGGACCAAGACACTCTGCTTACCCTTATAAACCAGATACCAAAGGTCACGGACCTCCAATCCCTAGCTGCTGACATCAAGGGAGCCGACCTCAAAGACAAACTCAGAGGAGTTAATGACAGACTTGAAGAAGTCGAAAGAGCTGCCGGCCGTCACGACGCCGACATTCAGGAACTCCAACAACACGACGCCCGATACCACTTTCACCTCATAGATATGCAGAGGAAACTTGAAGATCTCGACAACAGAGGCCGCAGGGGGAACCTCCGCATCCGCGGGTGCCCAAAAGTATCGAATACGATCAAATACCTTTTGCCCTTCAATCTCTGGTTAACAATATCCTGGATAGACCTCAAGACGCGCCGGTGGAGTTCGAGCGGGCGCACAGAGCTCTTCGTCCCAGGTGAAGGGAGGGAGACCCACCGAGAGACATTATTTGCTGTTTTGTGGACTACAAACTGAAGGAAGAGGTAGCTATACGTGCCCGCGACCAACAGGAAATACTATTAAACGGAGCGGAAATCAAAATATTTCAGGACTTATCCCAGATCACACTCAACCATAGGAGGGCCCTACGCCCCATCCTGACAGCACTCAGAGAAAGACGCTTAGTATACAAATGGCGGTTCCCTTTTGGTCTCTCCGTCACCGTTCAGGGCCGCATCTTTGTTCTGCAGACTCCTGCCGATCTCCCTCACTTCTTCGAACATGTTAAAATAAGACCTATTCCGGTTCCTGATTGGTACCGGGAATTCACAATTCCAACACTTTGGGCGGAGATGCTTTCACAGGATGCTGACCAATGTACACCCTGGAGAAGACCAAACGGAACCCCTTCACGTCGCAGAAGGCAAGACCAAGCCGCTTTAGCCCCAGACGAACATCAAGATGACCACAATCCAGAACCTGACCAGGTACAGGAAGCCTAAGCTCGGCCTACTTTCCTGTTTCACTTTTTGCAAGCTATTAGTGGCTTTCTCCTATGCGATATCCCCACTGCAAATCGCAACCTTCGCTAGACTGCATTAGAGGCAAATCAATGTTAAGCTCACCCAAACTACAGAAGCCTTACCCCTTCTGAAGACTTCATGCGGACAGACACCATGGCAACAAACTTTTGTTTCCACCCCTCAGTTTCCGGCCAGCCATACCATGGAACCAATGAATGCCATACTCATTGCACTCTGTTCCCCTCTACACCCGTAGACGCCGCTCTGATATCAGCAAACCCAACATTCTTTTCTGGGGTGACTACGGATCAGTCGGACTAAACCCAGACATTTCATTTCATCCTGGGACTAGAGCTCGCATGAAGAAGAAAAAAGCGGAGCTCCCACAGGCCCATGGCCAGATCGGCCTGGGGGCCTCCCAATAGGCTGCTCCCGGGCTGGTCGCTCAAGGCCTGGGTTCCCCTACCCTCCATTATGGCGACAGGTTTGGTTTCTATATGTTTATTATTGTTGTTGGTATGTTTTTGACTCTCCGCTCAGGGACCGCGCTGCTGACCTGCCGCCCCCCAAGACGCTGCCCTAACCGGCGGTGCTTTGGACCGGCGGCTCCGCATCGTGATACACACTAGATGACACGTTGTTGTCCCTCTTATGCCTGGGAGATGAGTACTCCCATTAAATATGTTAACCTAAATGTTAAGTTATGTTGAGTATGCCAAATACCTACCACCTTCCGCAAGGATGCTCTTAGTCCAATCTATATTACCTCTCTGAAGCATGTTGGCGGATGGCGGCTCTGCTCTGACTGGGCCGGACCTGGTGCCTGCCCTTCCGGACAGAGTCGACATCCTCTTAATCCTCCCTTTTAACTAGTACCATCACATATCAGTACCTAGCTAGCCAAACCGGCTCTCTGCGCCTCCCATCCGGGGCGCTGGCCGGAGGCGCTGCCCTCCCCGCTGGCCCTTGGCCTTCCACCCCCTACTTAGTCCTCGAGTCCATCCCACCAACCCCCACTTTGGCTAATCACCTACCTAGCCGATACCCTCCAGGGATCCCATATTGTGGTCCGAAGTGTGAGTAACTCCGTCGCCCACACGATCCTTACACCCATTTCACCTAGCCCCACTACCCTGTCCCTCCCATTCCCCTGATCCCCTCAGCCCCCTTTTACCCACCCACGTCCCCCTTTTCCCCCTTTTTTTCTCTCTTTCTCTACCGCCAAACCTTTGTTGACAAGATGAACACCCACAACACCCTAAAGATCATGTCCCTAAACGTTAGAGGCCTCAATACTCCTGAAAAAAGATATATGGTCCTTAGAGAAGCATCTAAATACAGAGCGCAAGTAGTTTTCATTCAGGAGACACACTTTAAGTCACAAAATATTCCCAAATTCTACAACAAAAAATATCCACATACTTTTCACGCCCCTTCCCCACTCAAGAAAACTAAAGGAGTTACCATCCTTATTGCCAAAAGCCTCCCATTTTAACTCGCGGCCCAGTTAGCTGACCTTGAAGAGCGATATATCTTCATTAAAGGTCACATTCAGAATAGGCCAGTAACGTTTGCTAACGTATACACCCCCAACACCGGCCAAGTTCCTTTCATAAGGAAAGTAACAGACAGACTTATCTCGTTTCACGAAGGCTTGACTATCCTCGGCGGCGACCTCAACGTCCCCCTTTGCCCCACCCTCGACTCCTCAACCGGATCTTCCTCCCTTCCATACCGAGCCCTTCACCAAATCAAAAACCAAATACACTTACTATCTCTACACAATGCCTGGAGAACTCTCAACCTTGACTCCAAGGACCATACTTACTATTCCCCTCCCCACAACAAATACTCGCGTATTGATTACCTCTTTATCACACAAACAGACCTGTCCTACCTCCATGACGCCGCCATAGAGCCCATGTATATTTCAGACCATCATCCCATTACCATGACACTACGCTTCCCCAACTCGCAGCAGAGACACAACAGCTGGAGATTAAACCCACAGCTTCTATGTGATCTGGCAAGCAAAGAGACCCTACAGCTAACATTGAAAGACTATTTTGCGCTTAATTCCTCCCCGGAGACGTCAGCCTTGACCCAGTGGTTGGCCCATAAATGCGTAATGAGAAGCAAATGCATTTCTCTCTCATCGCAAATGAAAAAAGAAAGACAAGCCACAATTGCGGCCCTAACCTCCCAAATTCGAATACTGGAGGCCTCCCACAAACAAAGTATGGCAGAATCAGATTACACAGCCCTGACACTGGCGAGGCGGGCTCTACTAGAGGAATTGGACAGACAAGTCAAAAGAAAATTCATGCTGACTACAAAACTTTTTTATGACCAAGCTAACAAGAGTGGTAAACTTTTAGCTAAATTACTCAGGGGCAAAAGAGCCCAAACGACCATTCACTCCATCACAGAATGTACCCAAATCTATCCACCTTCAAGCGATCCCTGAAAACTTTTCTCTTCAGGGAAGCCTATCCTGCCACCACCTAATAACTATACTCCTTTTTTCTCAATCAGCTCATCCCCCACAGTTTACTGCCCTTTTGTATCATTTAACCCTCCCTCCTAGATTGTAAGCTCTAACGAGCAGGGTCCTCTGATTCCTCCTGTATTGAATTGTATAGTAATTGTACTGTCTGCCCTAATATTGTAAAGCGCTGCGCAAACTGTCGGCGCTATATAAATCCTGTGTAATATAATAATAATAATCACAGACCGTTTGGGAGTGAAATTCAACAAGACTGAAGATATAGCACATCAGTTTGTTGAATACTACTCCAACCTATATAACCTGCCAAAAACAACCTAGCCATTCCCAGCACCCACAATCCAGGATTAATGATATTGATACTTATTTATCAGAACACAAACTCCCCCAACTCTCTCCAGATCAAGCTGCTACCATTAACGCCCCCCTCAATCCAGAGGAATTCCAGTTTGCCCTGAAGAGCCTTAAACCAGGGAAAAGTCCAGGCCCCGACGGTCTCACTGGGTTATATTACCAGACTTTCGCAGACATCCTGACCCTCCACTTCCTAACCGCTTTTAACTCCCTACATGTAGTGAAGGAACCCCCCAAAGATTTGCTGGAAGCTCACATATCGGTCATACATAAGAAGGGAAAAGACCCAACATTAATTGAAAATTACAGACCTATTTCTTTACTAAATGTAGACATCAAAATTTATGCTAAACTACTAGCCAACAGACTCCTCCCATTCATCCCCAATCTGATATCTCACAACCAAGCGGGATTTGTCCCTGGCAGAGAGGCCTGGGACAACACCATTAAGGCTCTTACTATCCAACATTGGCTAACTAGGACAAATACAGAAGGCTTCTTTTTATCCACAGACGCGGAGAAGGCGTTCGATAGAGTGGCCTGGGACTATATGGCAGCGGTGGGACTAGGACACTTTATGCTAAACAGCATCTTAAGCTTATATACAAACCCACACGCCAGAATTAAGATAAACGGCCACCTATCGGACGCCTTCCCCATTCATAATGGAACCAGACAGGGCTGCCCCCTCTCCCCGCTAGTTTTCATTCTCACCATGGAACCCTTTCTCACTTGCCTGCAAACAAACACAGATATCACGGGAGTCACAATCGGCGACTGCACCTACAAGATAGCTGCCTTTGCTGACGATATCCTTCTTTTCTTAACGAAACCAGACATCACTATCCCTAACCTCCTTAAAGAATTTTCCCGCTTTGGAGCCATATCCAATTTTAAAATTAACATTAAAAAATCATACGCCCTTAATATCTCTTTACCCGAGACCATAGTAAGTAAATGCCACGATTCCTTCTTTCTCCTGGAAGTCAGATGCAATTCCATACCTGGGCATTCAACTCCCCTCCTCGACAACAGAACTCTACACTTCAAACTTCCTCCCCTTCCTACGAGATCTCTCGAAAGATCTACTCACCTGGGAAAAATTGAACCTTTCCTGGTTTGGGCAGGCAGCTACGATCAAAATGACGTCCCTTCCCAGGTTCTTGTATATAGCACAAGCAATACCCATCGCTCTACCTAAATCTTTCTTCTCTTCCATTAGATCCCAAATTAGCTCATTCCTATGGAAAGGACAACCCCCCGAATAAGCCTATCTAGACTTACCACCACTAAGCAAAGAGGAGGCATTGGCCTGCCGGATTTTCAAAGATATCATAAGGCCATATTATTAGCGAGAATAATTGACTGGCATGTTCATGAAAAGGTTAAAGACTGGGTCCCCCTTGAACAATCACTTCTCAGTCACACCCTTCAAGACATAATCTGGCTCCAGACACAAGACAAAGAGATGACCAACAAAAATTTCCCTCTGATCGCCCCTCCCATTCAATGCCTCCGTGGCCTGTCGAAATCCTTTACACTGACATCTCTTCTGGGCCCCATGACCCCTATTCTGAACAATCCCAGTTTCCCCCTGGGACTCTCTGATATGAGAATTAAATTCACATTAAACTCTCGCTCTAGGGCACACCACTTTCTTGCCCGGGGAGCTTTTCGCACCAAAGCTGACCTAATCAAAGCCAATATCGTTGAATTAATCCCTACTTGGTCATACCTACAGATCCAACATTTTCTCACATGCACTAAAGAAAAAAACCTCTATCTCAAACCCTTGACTACATTTGAGAAAGTCTGCGAATCCCAACCGCAGAAACACCTCATCGCGAGCCTGCATGCACTGCTATCTTCCCAAACACCGGACCAACTAGCTCCCATCAGGAAAATTTGGGAAACAGCGTCCACCAACATACTCCTAGACAAAGATTGGGAATCAATCTGCCTCACAGCGCATAAAAGCTCTCGTAACGTATCCATTCAGGAGCATAACTACAAATTGCTAACACACTGGTACAGAACACCCGCGCTACTTCACACATTTTACCCTCAATGCCCCAATGTTTGCTGGCACTGCGGAACTCCAGGAGGCACATTGAAACACATTTGGTGGGAGTGTCCAACTATTAAGATGTATTGGGAACAGGTCCATGAGACAATAAAACTTGTCTCCCCACACGCAATTGATTTTTCCCTATATCAATATGTGCTGCATTATTCAGAATCTATGAAACACATAAATCATCATTCCCTAGCCATGCATATGATAACCTCAGCCAGTATGTGCATTCCAACTCTTTGGAAGCAGACATCAGCTCCCTCTCTCATAACCTGGCTCAACAGACTCAATAGAATTATGGAAATAGAGGAACTTATAGCAATATCCTCGGATAATCTGAACAAGCACCATAAAATCTGGATTCCCTGGATCCTCTTCCAGAGCTCAGATAAATATCGTGCCATCTGCAAACCCCAATAACTCGATACTCAGCCACCCTGTCTCGTTTGCTTGACGTCTTCAACCCACACTACCCCGATCTACCCATAAATCATAAATCAGACGCCTTGGACCCCAAAAGGATATAACCCCTGCCCCCCCTAACCTATCCTCCACCCTCCCCATACCTTCCCTATTCCCATCTCTCCTTCTGCATCTCCCTCCCTTCAGTCTCCAGCAGGGGCACAACGCCCCCTCCCACACTTGAAATGGACAAACATACATAATCCCTCCCCCCCTAGCAATTTCTAACTCAATATTCTCGTTCCATCCAGTATATTGTTTTCAACTTTTCTCTACACGTTCTGAGACAAATGTTTTTCTTGTATTTGCTATGGCATTACTGTTAACTACGAGTGCATAAATTGTCTGTAATATCTGCTTCTTTAAGTGAGACTGTACACCCTTATTATTTTCCTCAATAAACTCTTTGTGGAAAAAAAAAACAAAACATGTAGTGCAATCAGTTTTTTTTCATATGTAATGACATGTGTTCTTATGTGTATATATGTGGAGGGAATTTAAAGTTTTTTGTGCTTGGGTGTAACTTTTACAGAGGGGGGCGTGGCTTGCGGAGCGCAGTGGCGGACGTCTCTAGGAGAAGCTCCGGGAAAGCTAGAGACAATCCAGGGCAATCCGAGGAATCCACGGCGGGGTGAGAGAAACTAGCACAAGATTGTGCCACATCACACCATCACGATCACAACTACCCCCTTCTTGACAGCCCGCAGTCTGCAGAACCCCGGGAAAGTGCGTGTTGGCCCTCACACCGCAGCGCTCAACCAGACACCGGGCTAAATTACTGCAGCCCCCAGGACGGTACCGTCGCTCGGGCGATCGGATGAACTTAAAAAGGGCAAATAACATATAGGCAGCCCAATCAGCACTACCAAATCACTGGTACGGCAACCCCGGCCTACCTAACTTTGTCTGGGCCTCTTCAGCTCCGCATGCAGAGACAATTTGTAATAGTCATTTAAAAAGACATTACTCAATCCTTTATTCACAGCTGCTTTAAGGGAACAACAACAGCACAAACTACAACCACCTTTGGATATTAAAACATCTCTTCCCTAACACACAACACAGCACTGTGACTGACACAGATAGCATTGCCTACTTAGATAAGAGGCCATCTTGGGACTCCCATTCTTTTAATCTTTAAGCCAAAACGTGATGTTCCCTAACTAACCCTACTCATAAGGCACTACAGAGTCCAAAACTTTCACAAAATGGGCAAACCTCAGAAAACTAATCCACAACCAGGCTCACGGACTAGATATCAACGTCTAGCTTCTGGTTCCTCTTGCCCTGATATCGCTGACATTTTTAAAAACCAGTCACAAAAAAACAGGAACACAACAGGATCAAAGACACCACATATGCAGGAATACACTGACGAAGAAGACTTTGATAACGAATCATTAGCAACCTCAGAAAGATCTCACAGGACCGCAGCAAATTTAGACCAACCCTTAACTTATGGAGATATGACCGAAATTGCTGCAGACATTAAAAAATCCTTCTCATCAGCAATAACAGAACTTAAAGCAGACCTGCTCATGTTAACTGAACAATTGGCCACACACGAAAAAAAACAGGAAACAAAGAGATAAAGCCATAAAAAGGCTAGAACAAGTCACCACTACTCATTCCCAACACTTAATCACCCTAAATAGGCAAATGGAAGACCTGGACAATAGGGGTAGAAAAAAAGAACATCAGGGTAAGGGGAATCCCAGAAAACATAAATGCGGATGAGATAAAACCAGTCCTCACCTCTATCTTCAATAACCTACAAGAAAGATCCATGGATTCTACTATAGAATTTGAAAGAGCTCATAGAGCTCTAAGGCCCAAGAGTCCCGACTCAGCACCACAGAGAGATGTAATCTGCTGCCTTAACAACTTCCCCCTAAAAGAAGACATTTTGATGAAGGCAAGGCAAAATTATCAAATTCTATTTAACGGAGGCCCTATAAAACTCTTCCAAGACTTATCCCCCATCACCTTGAAAAATAGGAGAGCAGTGAAACCGATCCTGGAAATACTCAAAGAAAAAAAGATCCCCTACAGGTGCAAATTCCCCTTCGCTGTCCAGGTCACCATAGAAGGTCAACAGATCCTCCTTCGCAAGCCCTAGGACATACCTTTCTTCTGCGAAGCAATCCAATGTGAAACAATAGATCTGCCTGAGTGGTACCAAGAATTCCGCTTACCCTTACCATCAGTAATACCAACACACACACCTGGCAACACCCCTTAGAAACCACCCTTTATTAAAGGGAAAAAACAAAAACAGTATGAAGGATTCAACTCTGGCACACCAACTTCAAAAACACCTAACGTCAGAGACAACAGATTTTAACCTTAATCTCAAGTCAAGAGCTGAAAACTAGACTAAAACCAGGCTTTGAACTGAGATCCTGAAGTCCCAAAGAGGTTCATCAACCTTAGACTAAACACATGTACCTTTACCAACTAGGACCACAAACTGACCGATCTGAATAGCCTATGTTCTTTTTATTCATTACAAGATCATGTCAGCTCGAAACACAAGGAGACAAACAATAATAAGAGTTTATTAGTTATACCACTGCTATCAACATTTTATTGCTTCCTCTTTTTCTGACGCTGTTTTTCCACATCAGGTCCTGAATTTTGTTTCTTCTAACTGATCTTTGTAAAACAACACAAGGGCACCAAGAGGTCTCAGACTGAACTGACAAAGCTATCGGTATTAAGAACAAACCTCATCAAAAGGTAACCCTCTTAAATTTCCTATCATACAACAACCTACAAGACTGACACAGCATATTTATTGCTGCACAGATTTTCTTCAGGACCACTTTTGCCACCAAACTGGTTATCAAGTCATGAAGAATTTAAGTTCAAGAACTTGACCTTTCCTTTATTAGTTGCCAACATCTTATACTTGCATAATTTTGTTCCTACCTAATTTCTATTTTGTATTCAAGAAGGGGATTGGGTGCCTCACCTGCCCCGGCAAAACACCCGGCACTCAGATTAGAGGAGCCGTGATAAAAGGTGCATACCCAGGAGATTGAGAGACCCGGGTACCATCCGAGATAGACCTCACCAGAATGGCCCGGGCAGATGGGGCGCTCACCCCAATTTTGCTTCACAGCATCTAACACATTTAAAGGTTTTATTATATGAACATACTGTTTACAAAGTTATACAACGGTTTATGAATAGAGTTGAGCGAACCCGGACTGTAAAGTTCGGGTCCGTACCGAACTTTGGGGTGTCCGGGACCCGGACTTTTCAAAAAAAGTCCGGGTTCGGGTCTGGGGTTCTGGTAATTTTAATGAAAAATCTTAAAAATGCTGTAAAAAAGCCCAGGAAGGTCCTAGAGGTCTGCAAAAGGAAGGAAATTGTGGGTAAGGGTGGGACAAGTGCCCTACAAAGAAATGGGGACAGGGAAATAACTTTTAAAAAAATAAAAACATAAAAAATGCAAAAATGGAGATCATCTTCAAAATGGGTCTGAAAAGTATTAATTAACATTAGAGGCCATAGAACTGTTCTAAAATCATCTCCTGGAAGGACCCGAAAAAATGTCGTAAAAATTCTAAAAAGTAATTTTAATGGTCTTGGGGTCTGGGCTTGGGCCTGAAAAAAACTTTTCAGGCCCAGGGCCTGTGGGGTTTCAAGCCATGCCTGGGCTTGAAATGTCAGGCCCAAGCGAGTTGAGATAAGTATTTGGCAACATATTGAAACATTTGTCATACAAGTATATTATTTTGGAAATTTACACAATCTACGACACTTCGTTTTAACCCCACTCGCGGGGTAGACGGGCCCGGTAAGACCACTCCAGATAGAGCCTACCATGGGCCCAGAGAGTTAGAGGACCCAT
>BLSH010213159.1:42725-60286 GCA_018402905.1 Glandirana rugosa | reverse complement strand
AAAAAAAAAAAAAAGATTCTATGTGGCAGATATACTCCATCCATAACTAACATGGGCTGCCACACTAGGTATAGAGATTCTGGTGTCAATGAATCAAATTCAAAGGAAACTTCAAGTTAAAATAGATCTATTGAGCTGCTTTACTAAAGCATATGAAAATTAATGCACAGTTCATTATTCAATCAGTGTAAAGTAAATTTCTGTTCCTTTAAATATGTGATGTTCAGATAAAATAGTTAATCATAAATGTTCTTTTTACATGACTGGCTAGCTGAAGTGAATATTCACACAATTTATCATATAAAGATTCTAATCTTCATAAGTCAACCTCAGTATCTCCGTGCCACAGTGAGGTATTCTACTCAATTCCCTTTTGGTCCAGGAGAAACCTGAACCTTGATTAGTTTTTATACCACCTTTTCTATAGAGTAGTCTGAGGGAAACACTAAGGGGTTCATGTAACAAGCAGCAGTATGCCTGCGCAAGTAAACTTTAAATAAAAATAAATCATAATAACATTCACAAAATAATATTTTCCACCTTTTTCTCCTTATCATATCATTGCCCTGCAGTAACCTCAATAGTTGTGCCCTATTTTCTGTGAGTTTGCCTCTAGTATAAATGTACTGCTGTCAATACCTAGTAAACTAATGTAAATAGTTATAAACACCATAATAGCGTTGATATTGTTGCGTTGCTTCAGTAATATTTATCTCTAGGAATTCTGGAGGATAATATATTTATGTATAATTCAAGTGCCCCATGTAATAAAGGAAACATAAACAAGTTTACTGTATGCCAGTAATTGACACAAGTAGAATCATTTATTAGTCTTGTGTTGCTTAGTGTTAACCACTTAAGGACCTGAAGGATTACCCACGTTAGGACCAGAGCACTTTTTGGGATTCGGCACTGTGTCGCTTTAACTGACAATTTCGAGGATGTGCAACGTTGTACCCAAGCAAAATTTGCGTCCTTTTTTCCCCACAAACAGAGCTTTCTTTTGGGGTTATTTGTTCACCTCTGCGTCATTTATGATCACAGCTATAAACAAAAACAGAGCAACAATTTGCAAAAAAAAAAAAACAATATTTCTTACTTTTTGCTAAAATACGTATCCAAAAAAAAAAAAAAAAATGTATTCATCGGTTTTGGCCATTATATATTATGTATATATATATATACATACTGTGGGGGCAATCCCGGTTCCTGCCCACTTTTGGGCTATGGCTATTCAATCTTTATCTGTTATAGTTAGTTGGGTTATCATGATGTTGGGGGTTAATTATCTTATGTCTCAATATATCGTAGGGAACTGTGAGAGGGAATATTGTATATAATATAGGGTTTCTTGTGGAGTGGGAGTGAGCAGATAGAGTAAAGTATGGAACGGGTCACAGGAGAGTGTTAGGAAGAAAAGAGAATGGCAGCAGTGTCCATGTCTCCCTTCGCCTCTCCCCTCCTTCTGTTTCCGATGTCTTATATTAGAGTTGCGTGGTTAGTACCGAGTCCTGGATGATGCATCCAAATAAGATGTTTAATGGGGTGGTTGTTTGGACGGTAGAGCTCTCAGTTTTAGGACCAATTCTCCTTGTAGTTATTGTCACCTGTGGTGTTACTCATAGGGTCTATTCAAATATTACCTTGTGTCCATGTCATGTTCTCTTTTGTGTTGGTGACCTTACCCATTTTTATGTTTAATGTATAATTTATATTTGAATTATGATAATTCTTCCAGTTTTCCTGGAATAGATTTTCCTTTGGCATGTAATTTTGCTCTTTGTTGTTCTTTCTTATAGGTGCTACAATGTCATTGCTGCACACTTCCAATTTTTCTAATAATGTTTATATTAATGGGTAGAATGTTTCTCTGTGTCACACTGGATACTGTGTTTCTTGTTTCATGGTTTCCTATATGACAAAACATTTTTTCATGGTAGCTGTCCATATATATTTTTTTATGTGTATTATATATGTAATTATTTCATTTATTTTGTACATTTGATATATATTTTTCTCTTTTTCATTTTTTTTAATTTCTTTTTATTTTTATTTATTTGCTACTGCTGTTATTCTCATGTACTCTCTCCTTTTTGTCTGGACATGTGTGTTTCTTGTTGAATATACATGAGTCCTATGCAGGTTTTAGCAATCACCCCCCCATATCTGTTTTGTTTGATGTTTCATACCTATTTACTAATTGTTTTGGGGACTATATATGAACTGGTGAGGGTATTGCTCTTTATATGGTTTTGACAAAGCACTTTGAATAGTGTGAAACGCGTCAACCTCCTGTTTTCCCCCGGCCTGTATTTCACTGTATGCTCTCTTTTTTATCAATAAAATACTTTGCTTATACATTTTTGGTGAGAGTGCTTATGTTCTGGATGTCTCCTCTTTTGATGTTGTTCTTAGTGTTTGTTATGACATTTTGCAAATAAATAATATTTCTTCATAAATTTAGGTCAAAATGCACCCTGATGCATTTCTTTGGTAAAACTGATCCACATCAGTGTATGTTATTTAGTCTGTGTGAAAGTTATAAAGTCTACAAACTATGGCATACATCTTTAACCACTTGCCGACCGTCAACCGCAGGTTTACGGCGACAAGCTGGCTCTGCTAGGCAAACCGCCGTCATATGACGGCGGCTGCCAGATCAGGCGCCGTGAGCGCGAGCGCCACTGGAGGCGCACTCACTGTGTTCCGGGGGGGCCAGGGAGCGGGTACGGTGGACTTGATCTCCGCCGGCTACCCGCGATGCCCCCCCCGGAGTGAAAGAACGGAGGTCCGTGTATGTAAACACGGATCTCTGTTCTGTGAGGGGGGAAGGGCTGTGATCACAGCCTTCCTATATATGGAAGCTGTGATCACTATCCTTCCCCAGCCAGGGCAGCCCACACACAGTTAGAACACGCCCAGGGAACACAGTTAACCCTTAGAGCGCCCCCTGCAGGTTAACCCCTTCACTGCCAATGGCATTTACACAGTAATCAGTGCATTTTTATAGCACTGATCGCTGTATAAATGCCAATGGTCCCAAAAAAGTGCCAAAATGGTCCGACATTTCTGCTGCAATATCGCAGTACCGCTAAAAATCGCAGATCGCCGCCATTACTAGTAAAAAAAAAAAATGAATTCTCATCATCCGTAAACGCGCCAACTTTTGCGCAAACCAATCAATAAATGCTGATTGCGATTTTTTTGATCACAAATATGAGGAAGAATATAAATCAAAAACCAAAACCGTTGAAAAAAAAATTTTTATAATTTTTTTTAGATTTGTATTTTAGCAAAAAGTAAGAAATTTGTTTTTTTTTTTGCAAAATTGTCGCTCTTCTTTTGTTTATAGCGGTGATCAGAAATGATGCAGCGGTGATCAAATACCACCAAAAGAAAGCTCTATTTGTGGGAATAAAAGGACGCAAATTTTGTTTGGGTACAACATCGCACGACCGCGCAATTGTCAGTCGAATCGCAAAAAGTGCTCTGGTCCTAAAGTGTGGAATCCTTCCGGGGCTGAAGTGGTTAAAAAATGGTCAGTCCTGATGCACCAACTGCCTATCTTTTTTCTTAAGGCCCTAAAATGGGCCTTGCCTTTCTGGAAAGTAGACAGCCTAGGTATTTAGTAAAAGGCTTGGTGAGGTTTTAGTAGTAAAATGTGTTATTTTTCACAAAGTCGTAATTTTAACAAGTTATTTCTTATACACAGCATAGGCCTATTTACAATTACACCCCAAAACACCTCTTGAGTATGGTAGATGCATAGACGGGTTCAAAATCCAAGGAGCACCTTTGCAGTTTCAAGAAATATAATTAACACATTTAATTTTCTGATTTCCTACTATATTTCTTTAGTGCTGAAATGCCAGGATAGGAGAAACACCCATATTTTGGAAAGCAAACACTCCAAGGTATTTTATGAAAGACATAGTGAATCTTTTGAAAATGTCATTTATTTGCCACAATTTTTTTGAAAATGTGGAAAGAAAATTAAAATGTATTTTTTTACACAAAGTTGTCAATTGATAAAATATTTCTAGCACACATCATAGGAATACTTAGAATTACTTAAAAATACTTAGAATTACACCTCAAAACACATTCTGCTGCACATTTAGCCATTTTAATTTATCTTAAGACCTTATATGACACTCATACACCTTTTAGGCCTCATACACACGGGCGTTTTATAATAAATAAGCAAAACGCCAGGTCCGATGGTTTTTAAAAAATCGTCATTTTTTGCGGCGTTTTGCATCGGCGTTAGCGAGCGTTAGTGAGCATCGATGTCAATAGGCGTTTTTTTTTTTTAAAAAATCAGTCCTCTGCTATTTTTCAACCTAAAAACGCCGGCATCAAAAAACGCTTGTTAACGCCGGTACGGCGTTAGCAAGCGTTAGTGAGCGTTTTGCCAATTGGCGTCAAAAAACGCCAAATGCTACAGCTACAGAACGCGATGGTCCTGCGTTCTAAAAACAGCTCACTAACGCCGACGCCCTCTACTGCTCACTAACGCCGGCGTTTTTAGAAGGCCATTGAATAACATGGAGAGCTGCAAAAAACGCCTACAAACGCCGGCGTGCAAAACGCCCGTGTGTATGAGGCCTAACTCTACGCCAGTCCCAATTGAGGTCCCAGCACGCATCTTCGGCGTGACCCATCCATGCCTGTGAAGGTTCCTTTCACTTTCCTGCTCTGCTTTGTCACGTCCATTCTGCCTGTTTACCTATAGGGGGTTTGTGAGTAGCCATCCTTTTATCCCTAATCATGTCCTGTTATACTTTGATACAATGAAAAAGTGCATTAATATATTTTTATTTCTATAGACTTAAAAGTATTGCAACCAACCCACTCTGAAGAAGGAGTCCTATGCGACTCGGAAATGCGTCAGTGTTTTGGTTGATGAACTGTTTTGCAATAACCTCACTTACAGTAACCCTGCATATTTTTATATATGTGCAATATTGGATGTACTATCAGTGTTTTTAATTGTATGTCAAATGTACTTTTTATGAGATATCTTCTACTATTTGTGATACTAATAAATATTTGTTAAACTTTGATATAGTCATGCTTTGTGCATTCACTGAGCCTGAAAAGGCCCACCCACTTTGGGGATAATGTGTTTCAAAACAAAATTAATCACATAACAAATCTATCTGAAACAAAATGAAACACTTTTTTTCTGTTCTGCAAATCTTGTTATTATAACAAAGGCAGTTTTCCAAATCCTCTGATTTTTTAATGTTAGTATCAATTTTACGTATAGCAACTTTAACATCTGTACAAAGGGGGTGTACCGTGTCTTCTATCACACTGACATGACACTCCAGAGAAGTGTGCTCTCACACTTTTTGCACATCATGGTGGAGCAATGTAGATTCCTCCCTGATCCCCTGTGTCTGACATGTTAGAGTATGGAGAGAGGCTTGGCACTGCTGTACAGCTTTAAGTACATCAGACAGAGTGGGCTCTGCAGTTGGAACAGCAGATCTAGGTGGATTAGGAGGAAGGGGATCAGTACTCATATTAGGTATAACAGTCATCTTGCTCCAGCTGTGCAGCTGAAGGAAAATCAGATTGTGAGTTTGGTACCACTGCAGTGTTAGCATGGTGGGGAGTCTCTCATCTGTCAGTGCTGGGGAGCCAGGTGAACATTTCCAGTTTAGAGGCCACTTCCTTCTTCACTTTCTCCCTTGTGACCCAGCCTCCTTTCTCCTAAACAAAAGTCTAAGTCACCACTGAAATGTTTTATTTAAATGATTCATAACACTTGACTTAACGCTGTTCTCTAGCCAGGGGTTCTGAACTCAAAACATAAATCCTCAACCCCCTGACTAATAGCTTCAGAAAAAAAGTTCCACGTTCCGAACCTCCTTTCATTGCAGAGTGCTCCAGGTGCCCACATTACTGCCTTGGTGACATAGACAGCAGTGTGATGACATTGTAACAAGAATACAGAGATGGTGGGCACAAAATGCAATTCTGTATCATTAGTCTAAGCTTCTGGAAGAGGCACCCATGAAGGACATACAATGGCAAACTCATCTAAGTTTTTTACATTGCTGAATGATGGGAGGAGGGGTAGGAAGAGGTATTATATAGAGAGGGTCAAAATTGACCAAATATTGACTTTTACGCATTCAATTTCCTAGGGACTGAAAATAATCTGATGAAATATAAAATATGTGTATTTTAAAGCATGTGTTTATAATCTGAGTGAATTTGTTTGTGTAACATTTTGTTACAAAAACAATTGCCATACTACATAACATGAAGTCATATCATTAAGGACAAGCAGGAGCATTACTGTACAGCATTTGCATGAACTGTTTACATCTTCCCCTGTTTCTGCTGTCTATATTCCATACACATCATATTCTATTTCAATTCAAAGTTTGGAAGCGTACATGTCAAGGCTAAAAAATAGAATAGCCTCTCTCTGAAATGAAATAATTTTGTTGTTCAGTTTCGAACGGTTTTGTAATTTCATGCTTGTGTATGATAATTTTATGCTGTCCTGCTCCACGTAACTCAGTTCTGCCAAACCCTGACAGGTGATAAATACAATCCTTTCCACCCTGTGTGTGACGGACCTGGAGAGCGAAAAAAAAAAAAAAAAAAGAAAAGTGCAATTTTCGCTTCCGATCCTCTGCCATTGCTGGAGTAAGTGCAGACCTCTTCTTTCATCATTTCACACCATCATTGAAGCACAAACCACCTTTACAATGCTATAAAATGGGAAGGTCATATGAAATATTTCAACATCAGCTGCACCTGAACACATGTGACAGTAATGTACAGCTATGGCAAAGGATTACAATATTGTTGTTAATAATATTATTATCTCTTTTTTGGGAAATTGTATAATACCAATATATGTTATACTCTCAAGCAAAATAAAGTGATAAAAATAATTACATAACGTACAGATATATCAAGGGACTTTATTATGAGGTTATCTGTAAGTACCTGACTATTTTTCAATCCAGTAACATAAAGCATGCAGAAAAATCTGAAGCAATCTGAAAGAAATGATTACAGTTGGTGATATTTTTAATTCAATCAACAGTTGAGTTTCCCTATCACAAAGAAAAAAAAAAACTAAAGGTGTAGTAAACTCAACTGTGGAGGACGGGGTCTGGAATTCAAGAAAGATTATGACCATTTAACATGCTCTGCAATCTAAAGGTTATACTAAAAAGCAATATGAGGATTCAGCTACATCATTCCAAATCATTCTTATTTATTAATGCATTTTAAAGGTTTGAAAAGAGACTGAGAAGCATGTTCTGCTTTTAATAAAGTTTGTGAGTCTGTCATATGGATTAATAAAAAGAAAGGATTTGGGCTAATACAATTGAGTTAAGAGACTGCCTTTTGTGAGTAGCTGTTGCTGCTGACCATGGACCCTGTTGCTTAATACAATTAGCTGACCTAGGAACTATTGAAACTTGTGAGAGAACTCCCAAGAGCTGTGTCAGGGTGCTAAACGGAAAAAGAATGCACAAAGACCTGCCACATTTGCCAATGTCTAACATATTCCCTTGTGCAGGAATGCACGCATATGTATTGGAATGGCGCCGGGACGTGCTTGTGCATGCTGGCGCACGCTATGCACGGTAGTTCCTAGCGCCATATGGATGCCAGATACACACAGATATTGCTGATTGATCTTCAGCTCTCTGTATCCTGTGTACCCATGTGCCCAGTATTCTTGGATCTGTTGTTACCAACCTAGCTTGCTTCCTGGACCTGTCTCCTGCACAAGTACTGTAAGCATGGCCACTCTGGACATTGGCAAATGTGCCAGGTCTTTGTGCATTCTTTTCCTGGTTAACACCCTAACACAGATCTTGGGAGTTATTTCACAAGTTTAAATAGTTCCTAGGTCAACCAATTGTATTAAGCAACAAGCTGTTACCTCGGTTTGCCTTCACAGACTTGCTTTTATTTGCTTATTTGTGTATGATTCTGGCTTGTTCCTGGCTACGCTCCTGCTCCTGAATATGTCTCCTGTCTAGCCCTACTGTTCTGGACCAGCCTGGACATCCAGTGTGCCATCTGACCCAGCTGCCTTTCCAGGCTGGTCTGTCTCCAGGAGGTGCCTCATCACCACAGATCCATCCAGCAATAGTACAGCTGGCAACCCATGCTTCTCTGGGCTCAGCATCCTCTGTCGCCACTCTCAGGGGGGCTGTACACTAAGCCACAATTGAAGCCCTCTTGTCATGTGGACTCCAGACCAGGTACATGAAAAGCTGATTGTGACCTGTATGTTGTACTTAGAATGCCACTCACAGCCAGGGATAACATTCACAAGATACTCAGGTGAAAGGGTGCTGGCTGTCAAGAGACCCATCTGAGGCAGTGTGTGCATTAAATGAAAAGGATGCCACTCTCCCAACCAGCCACCGTAGAGTGAAAATCAAGTCAGCTTCAGCCTGCAATTCTCTGCCAATAGACCATGCACCATCTTAATTGTAGGGGTAAGAGAGCTGATTGCTGAGAGGAGCCTTTACTGGGGTGAGCCAAGACAACAGGGAGTAATGTTAATTTAAAGTAAGGGGAATAGGTAACTGTGGTGGGTGGGGATAGTGTGTCAGGGAGCTCAGGATGGGTGATCTTCTAGTTGGTAGGTAGAGCTGTAAAAGGTAAGGGCAGCAGTGCAATTTACCTTGGCAGATCAACTCATTTGGTTGTGAAGTAAGTGGTTAGCTAGCCTGTCTTAGCTATGTCTTGGGTTTTGTCTAGTACTAGTCAGTCATGGAGAGTGAGTTAGAAGAGTTAGGAGAATCAGTGAGCAGGCCTGACTGAAGTCTGACTGGGTTAGGCAGCAGCTGGTGGAGGTTTCCACAATCTCTGCTCATACATCTAGACCCAAAAGAAATTGCTCACCCAAAAGTGTCAAATGGTCTCCAGGACCAGCTTCTTTTTCCAGGAGGTCTTTGCTAGAGCAAGATTCTAGAGACAGTGGTGTTGCACCAGCTAGTTGAGGAGGTAGGATGCAGCTGTCAGTGTCCTGCAGCATGGCATTACAGGGCGCACAGTGAAGCACCCTCACAGAGGCTGGAGAGTCACTGTATGTGTATTTGAAGCTGCTTAGGGATGCCATTGAAATGGGAAATGTGGCATAGGATCCATTACCTCAACATGGACTCCAGTAAGAAAGGGGTATGGCTGGACTTGATGCAGCATTGCCCATCAGGTGAAGGCATCATACATTTCTGGCTGTTCTGGGAGAGAACAGAATTTTAATGTGCCTCCATTCAGATGCAGGAGCAGAGATAGCCTGAGAGTGTCTTTCTCTCTCTCTACTGTAAGATGTACCAGTTGTGCCCATCCTATTTGGGAGTGTGGTTCCCTGTGGTGGGTTAAGCTACCAAAAACAATTGGCAGCCTGCCCTCCCATCTGTGTGTGTCTGACTATTGGGAGCATGATTGTTGCTGAGCTCTGCTCTCTGTGTTCCTCTATTGAGGCCACTGCTTCATGCCGCTGTTGCTCATATCTTTCCTCTGCCCTACTATACATCTGTTTCTGGTCACTTGGTTCTCCTGCTGTCCTTACTTGCTTTTCCTGTTTTGCGGATGTTTTTCTCCTGCCCTGACACCTGTCACTAGCATACCTGGGGGAGTGTCATGTACCTGGTCAAAGTGCTGAGATGGCTTCCCCTATGGCTGAGTGCAGAGCGCCCCTAGAGGTGGAAACAGGGAGCCCTGTGCTCAAAGAAGCAGGGGTTGCCTTCGGCAAATTCAGGAAGCGACATCACAACGTCACTTCCGGTTTACTCGGTGGCTAACGATGCCAATTTAAAAAAAAAATGACAGTATTCAGAATTGCCGTTTTTCGTGATCTGAATACTGTGAAGTGCAAAGGAGGGATGGGGAGTCTTTTAGACCCCTCAGCCCTCCAAAAAGTGTACCTGTCACCATATATTACTATCACGAGGGATGTTTACATTGCAATAAAAGTGATCAGAATTTTTTTTTAAAGGAACAGTGTAAAAAATAAATAAATAAATACAATTTAAAAAAAAAAAAATTTAAAGCGCCACCGTCCCCGCGAGATCGCGCAGCAAAGAGAACGCATACGTAAGTTGCGCCCACATATGAAAACGGTGTTCAAACCACACATTTGAGGTATCGCCGTGATCGCCAGAGTGTGAGCAATAATTCTAGCAGAAGACCTCCTCTGCACCTCTAACCTGGTAACCAATAAAAAATTTGAAAGGGTCGCCTATGGAAGTTTTTAAGTATTGGTCTTTGTCGCCATTCCGCGAGTGAGCACAATTTTCAACCGTGTCATGTATGGGATCTATTTACTCGGCATAACATCCTCTTTCACAATATACAAAAAAATTGGGCTAACTTTACTGTTGTCCTATTTTTTAACTCAAAAAAGTGAATTTTTTTCAAATAAATCGCGCTTGAAAGACTGCTGCACAAATACCAGTATTGTGACAAAAAGTATTGCAACAATCGCCATTTTATTCTCTAGGGTGTTTGAAAAAAATATATAATGTTTGGGGGTTCTAAGTAGTTTTCTAGCAAAAAAAACTATTTTTAGCTTGTAACCAACAAATGTAAAAAAGGGGCTCGGTTGGTAAGTGGTTAAAGTAGAATTCTTGGAAGGTGGACAATATCCATTCAGGATTCTGTGTGAGTGAACCATTAGAGGAGGGAAAGGAAAGGAAAAAGCGTCTTTTGGGTGTCAATTTGGCCGCCAGCCTGGGGCCAATTTTGTCCTTAAATGCATAGAACCAGGCATTGGTCCAACAAAGACTCTTTTCAGCTTTGGTAGTCAATGTCAGGTTCAGCGATAGTCGAGTTGAGTCCAGAAGGGATTGTGACACTGACATGGGATTATGTTTATGTTTTTTGGCTTGTGGAAATCGTGTTCGAGACGAGTGATCTCGGCTCTTCTTTCATGTTCAGACTGGGAAGAAATCTGAATAAGTTTTCCTCGAATGACTTCTTAATGTGCTTCCCAAAGCGTTACAGAATACTCTCCGAGCTCCCTTTCCAATATTGGAGGTTAAGGCGGCATGATTTGGACAGGGAATTGATGTGGGCCTGAAATGACCATCCAGGTTGATATGTCTGTTAGTAAATCAGTGATGCGTGAGGAGACTGTATAAAAGGCAGTGGAGAGGTCCAAGAGTAAGAGTATGGAATAGTGATCGTTGATTTTAGCTATTAGTAAGTTGTTTGTGAGTTTTAGGAGAGCAGTTTCTGTGGAGTGTTGTGGGCAAAATCCAGACTGAAGGGAATCAAGAAGGTTATTCTCAATGAAGTGGTAGCTCAGCCGGTTGTAGACTAGATGTTCAAGGAGTTTGAAGGCAAAGGGGAGTAAGGAGATGGGTCTTAGGTTGTTAAGATTGGTGGGGTCCAGCGAGGTCTTTTTTAATATGGGAGTGACTAGTGCATGTTTTAGAGAGTTGGGCAAGATGCCAATAGAGAGGGAGAGGTTTAAGATATGAGTTAAAGAGTGTAGGATAGAGTTAAAGGGTGATCGCAGTATTTGAGAAGGAACAGGGTCCAGGGGGCAGGAGGTTAGGTGGGCATTAGAAAAAAGTTTAGTAGTATAGTAGCTGGGTTAAACAAGGGAAGTATTGATTGTGCAGGAGGACAGCAAGTGTAGGGTGAGGGAGATATATGTACAACGGAGATCGTGTCACTTGTCAATTGTATTCATCTTATTTTTGAAGTGATTAGCAATCTCCTTGGCAGTGAGTAAGTCAGGCAAGCATTACAAATAAAGAAGTTGCATACTCAGTACATGATTCCATCAGTTGCTGAAAGTGCTTAAAATTAGGGTTATGTATCACTTTAAGTTTTACTCTCTGTAAGTGACACAGTTTTTAAAGGGCTGATGAAGATTTCACCTAGAACAATAGTTTTATGATATACTGTATGAAAAATTAAAGTAGAAAATTCAAGGGTAAAGTGTTACAGTTTTATAATATAAAGTTTATCTATTACATGGTAAATAAATCAATGACATCAAAGATTAGAAATAAATATAGATGTTAACCGGAGCCTGAAGCAATCCCTGTAAAATGAGGTTCCAGGATCATTAGGTGCTTCACACATGGTTACATTACAGACAATAACAATTCACATCCACGGTTGCAACCTAGCATATCTTATAACTATACAGCATGGTTCAGTAAACCTGTTAGGAAATTCATACCCTTCTATTGCTATGTATTTTGTATTTAATATTAATATATATGGATCTGTGAGTATAACAAGTTTAAGGAAAACTAAAATATATTTCTGATGTTTCAGTCAAAATAAAAGGTGTTTTATTTAATAACATATGTAAGAGTTGTGTAATTTGGTTTTATCAATAGATCCTAAAGGTAAAAATTTGTAAACAAAATATGTGTAGCTGGTAAGTGATTATATACCCTGGGTGAGGCTGAATACTTGAATGAATACAGCCATAAGCTGGTCCTTGCAGGCAATACATAAAGAAATTCTGTTCTAGGATATTAGACTTTATTCAATTTTGTCACTACATATCAATCAAAAGTTTACATTTTTGTACAGTATCTTACTGCTGTAAACCTTCACATTACCTAATGCACCTAATGACTTATAGCAGTACTAAAGCAATATAATAATAATACAAAAAAGAGTATTTTACATCATCATCTATTGATTTTTAAGTTTGGTGGGATGAAGAATTTTTCATAATGAAGAATATACTCAAAATCTGCATTGTGCTTGAAAACTGAATAAGACATAGGTTACCAACAATGTAAGAAAGAGCACAAACAAGCAATGTAGGAAGAAGTTTGAACAAGTAAGAAAAAAATCTAGGGTATACAGTAGAGTTGAGCGGACACCTGGAAGTTCGGGTTCGGCCGAACTTCGCGGAAAAGTTCGGGTTCGGCACGACCTTGACCTGAACTTGATCCCGGACCCCAAACCCCAATGAAGTAAATGGTGACCCGAACTTTTGGGCACAAAAATGGCTGTAAAAAAGTCCTGGAAAGGGCTAGAGGGCTGCAAAAGGAAGCAAAATGGGGTAAGAGTAGGACAAGTGCCCTGCAAACAAATGGGGATAGGGAAATAACTTAAAATCACATATAAAAAAAATGGAGGAGGAGGTGGATGTGGAGTAGGAGGTTGAGTAGGCCGTGACCGTGGCGGTGTCAGTGGAAGTGGCAGTGGAGGAGGAGGAGGAGGTAGCCAACACTGTTTTTTGTTTGTTTGTTTTTTTTTTTCTAATTGGGGTAGCCCCCAAAATATTGAGACATATTAAAAAAAAACAAGTATACCAATGGCTGTGTGAGGCCGGTCTAAATATCTATTCTGCACAAGATACAGACAAGTTTTGTAAGATCCATGCCTGGTTAATTTGAATAAATGTTAGCTTGTCCACGCTTGGTGTGCACAGGCGGCTGCGCTTGTCTGTGATAACGCCCCCTGCCATGCTAAACACATGTTCAGACAATACACTGGCTGCAGGGCAGGCCAGCACATCCAAGGCATAAAGGGCAAGCTCAGGCCATGAGTACAGTCAGTACGTGTAGGCTTGTGCACACATACTGTTCCACCATGTTGCTGAAATGCTGCATCCTGCTAAGACATTGCCTATCGGCTGGTGGTGCTGTTTGTTGTGGCGTGCTGCTGACAAAACTTTTCCATATTTCAGCCATGCTAACCCTGCCTTCTGAGGTGCTGGCGGTGCCACAGC
Source organism: Glandirana rugosa (assembly GCA_018402905.1). NCBI lineage: Eukaryota > Metazoa > Chordata > Amphibia > Anura > Ranidae > Glandirana > Glandirana rugosa. Next base: position 46,575 of record BLSH010213159.1, on the reverse strand, counting down.
TGCGTTTGTGACCTCTTCCTCCTCCTCAGCCTTCGCCTTGTGCTTCCACTGAGCCCCCTGTGTCATTTGGGAATGCCCTCAGCAGCGCGTCTACCAGTGAGTAGTCACGCATCTTGCAATCACGCTCCAGTGAGGGAATTAATGATGGCACGTTTTCCTTGTAACGGGGATCCAGCAGGGTGGCCACCCAGTAATCAGCACAAGTTACGTGTGGGCAACTCGCCTGTCGTTGAGCAGGCACTGCAGCATGTAGCAGCTCATGTGTGCCAGGCTGCCCAGAGGCAAAGACAAGCTGTCCTCTGTGGGAGGTGTTTCATCTGTGTCCTCCGTATCCCCCCAGCCACGCTCCAGTGATGCCCACGAGCTGCGTTGGGTGCCACCCTGCTGTGAACACGGTTCCTCTTCCTCCTCCTACTCCTCATCATCCTCGTCCTCCTCATCCTCCAGAACTGTTCCCTGGCTTGAAAATGTTTTACCTGGCCTATGTTGGTGCAGGAACCCACTCTCCGAGCCACTTGTGAATGACTGGCCTGATAACAGTGGAAATGACCCCTCTTCCTCCTCCTCTTCCTCCTGTGCCACATCCTTTTCCATCATCGCCCCAAGTGTTTTTTCAAGGAGACATACAAGTGGGATAGTAACGCTGAGAACAGCGTCATCGGCACTGGCCATGTTGGTGGAGTACTCAAAACACCGCAATATGGTACACAGGTCTCGCATGGAGGCCCACTCATTGGTGGTGAAGTGGTGCTGTTCCGCAGAGCGACTGACCCATGCGTGCTGCAGCTGAAACTTCACTATTGCCTGCTGCTGCTCGCACAGTCTCTACAGCATGTGCAAGGTGGAGTTCCACCTTGTGGGCACATCGCATAGGAGGCGGTGACCGGGAAGGCCAAGCAGCAGCAGGGTGAGTACGCCAAAAGCTCGCACAGACGGCCCGCACTTTCTGAAGCAGCTCTGACATATCCGGGTAGTTTTTTTTAGATATTTCTGCACCACCAAATTCAGCACATGCACCAGGCAAGGGACGTGCCTCAAACTGGCTAGGCCCAGAGCTGCTACAAAATTTCGCCCATTATCGCACACCACCAGGCCGGGCTTGAGGCTCAGTGGCAACAGCCACTCATCGGTATGTTGTTCAATGCCCGTCCACAGCTGCTGTGCAGAGTGGGGTTTATCCCCCAAACATATCAGTTTTAAAACAGCCTGCTGTCGTTTCCCCCTGGATGTGCTGAAGTTGGTGGTGAAGGTGTTACACTGAGCTGATGAGGAGGTGGTAGAGGAGGAGGAAGCGCAGTAGGAGGAGGAGGCAACAGGAGGCAAAGAGAAATGCTCTGCAATCCTCGGTGGCCGAAGGACATGCGCCAAACGGCTAGCCCCCTAAGGCCCACCCGCCACTACATTTGCCAAGTGTGCAGTTAGCGAGATATAGGGTCCCTGCCCGTGCTTACTGGTCCACGTATCAGTGGTTATGTGGACCTTGCCACAGATGACATTGCGCAGTGCACACCTGATCTTGTTCCCGACTTGTTTGCGGTGGCTCGCCTGGAAAAGTAGTGGCGGCTGGGAACCACGCACTGTGGGACAGCCACCGCCATCAGGTTTTTAAAACTGTCTGTGTCCACCAGACGGAATGACAGCATTTCAAAGGCATGGAATTTTGAAATGCTGGCATTCAGGGCCAGGGATCGCGGGTGGGTAGGGGGGTACTTCCTCTTTCTCTCCAGTGTTTGGGAGATGGAGAGCTGTAAGCTTCCATGGGACTGTGTGGAAATGATAGGGGACGGTGGCAGACATGGTGGCGTTGCTGTCACATTGTCTGTTTGCTGGGTGGCAGGTGACACTGGAACTGTAGAGGTGGAGGAAGATGCCGAGGCAGCAGCAGAAGAGGAAGCAGGAGGAGGCCAAGACCTTTCTTGGATTTTGAGGTACTTATTCCACTGCAGCCCGTGCTTTGAATTTAGATGCCTGGTCATGCAGGTTGTGCTCAGGTTTAGAACATTTATGCTTCGCTTCAGGCTCTGATTGCACAGCATGAAAACCACTCGTGTCTTGTCGTCAGCACATTGTCTGAAGAACTGCCGTGCCGGGGAATGCCTTTGAGCTGCCTTTGGTGTGCTAGGTCCCTGGGTGTGGTGGATTGTAGCAGGCGTACTGTCTAGGGGACGGTCTCTCCGATTTTGCAACCTGCTTCCTCTTTTGCTGTGCTGGTGCCTCTTTGCGACCACTACCTACCTCTTCCTCCAAACTGCACACGTCACTCGCATGACCTTCATTCCATATAGGGTCTAGGACCTCATCATCCTCCTCCACATCATCTTCCACCCACCCTTCACCACTGCCCTCCTTGTCAGTCTGCACACTGTGGAAAGCCGCAGCAGTTGGCACCTGTGTTTCGCCATTATCAGAGGCGTGCTGCGGTGGTGTTTCCATGTCCTCATCCTGCAACAGAAGTGGTTGGGCATCGGTGCACTCAATGTCTTCCACTTCTGGGGCAGGGCTATGTGAATGGCCCACGGAAAGCACACCAGGAGAGTCATCAAAAAGCATAAGAGACTGCTGCATGACTTGGGGCTCAGACTGCTTGGCTGATTTACAAGGGGCTGAGGTGAAAGACAGATGGCCATGGGGTTCAGGTGCCAACTCTGAGCTTTCATCAAGGGACCGGGAGGGAGACAATGTGAAGGAACTGGAGGCATTGTCAGCAACCCAATCTACTAGCGCCTCTACTTGTTCTGGCCTCACCATTCGTTGAGCGGCATTCGGGCCTACCACATAACGTTGAAGGTTCTGTCGCCTACTCGCACCTGAGGAAGGTGTTTCACTTGTGTGTGTAGCTGGCACAAATCGACCACGTCCTCTCCTTGCAACAGGAACTTCACCAACAGCACCAACACCAGCAGCACCAGCAGCACCACGACCACGTCCCTTATTTGACGCTATCCTTATTCTGGACACAAATGTACTATGTAGCACTATTTATTAATACAAAAAAAAATTCTTCTTTTTTTTTTTAACCACTTCAATACTGGGCACTTAAACCCCCTTCCTTCCCGGACCAATTTTCAGCTTTCAGCGCTGTTGCAGTTTGAATGACAATTGCGCGGTCATGCGACACTGTACCCATATGAAATTTTTATCATTTTTTTCACACAAATAGAGCTTTCTTTTGGTGGTGTTTAATCACCCCTGGGTTTTTTATTTTTTGCGCTATAAATTAAAAAAAGACTAAAAATTTTCAAAAACAATGCATTTTTCTGCGTTTCTGTTATAAAATTTTGCAAATAAGTAATTTCTCTTCATAAGTTTTGACCAAAAATTATACTGCTACATTTCTTTGGCAAAAATTATTTGGTGTTGGCGGACAGACAGATGTGACGGGGACTGTGACAGATGTGACGGGGACATACAAATGTTTTGTGTATGGTGACAGATGTTTGGGGACTGTCACAGATGTTTTGGGGACATACAGATGTTTTGGGGACTGTGACAGATGTTGTGTATGGTGACAGATGTGATGGGGGTCATACAGATGTTTTGGGGGCTGTTTTATGGGGACACGCCCCCCCCCTTCCCCCCCTCGACGTCGAGACACTGTCGAAAGACGTACTACTACTAAAGTACGTCTTTCGACAGTGTCTAGCGGGGGGTGTGTCACGTGGTTCGTGTGACTATGGGGACAGGGGTTTGTGTATTCACAGGGGTATTTTGTCGGGGGTTTTGTAGACATACTGGGGGTAGTGTAGACAGTGGTATGTGTTGTAGACAGTGTCAGGGGTTTTGTAGACATACAGGGGTTTTGTAGACACTGTCAGGGGTTTGTAGACAGTGGTATGTGTTTTGTAAACAT